>DVZN01000805.1:0-11649 GCA_018237365.1 Caria ino melicerta
GCCTGACCCAGGAATTGAACCCAGGACCTCTCGCGTCAAAGTCGAACACCGACACCACTAGACCACAGAGGCGATTCAATTCTTAAGTAGTAAAATTGCAAAACAACCAACTTCCGATCCAGTACATCCCCAAATTTTTATGGGACCACCTCGAAAGTGTACCCTTGAAAAACCAAAAAAATATTTTGAAAATCGGTCGTGAATTGGCGAAGTATTCGCGTAACATACATACAAAAAAACAACAAAACAGGCGATTCGACAACCTCCTACTTTTTAAAGTCGGTTGATAAATCAGCGAATCCCAATAAGCGATCTCAATCCATTTTTGCCAATCTTCGATTGAAATTTCAATCCGATTGTTATAAAAACTGTTTTAATAATCAGTCTTTAAATGGACTTAGCACTCGATACTTTCTGCCTCCCCCGTAAGGGACTTGGCGTGAATTATATGGATGTTCAATAGAAAGGTTGATTTCTATCTCAGATCACCGCGATCTGTCGATCGAAGATTCGATATTGGGCTTGGCCGTAATAAAGGGCTCATATAAAATATATAATAAAAAGGTAATTTTAAAATTTAAAAATTTAAGTTCTGGAAATTCTCCGAAATTTTTCAACGTTTGAAAAAATCCATAGAACCCTGGAAAGAGACCTAGGAAGTCCAGGCGTATAAATGGGTGGTAATTTAACTTGCCATCCATCCCATGGCTGAGCGGTGGGCTGGTCATGTGCGACGGTGACGGTGGTACCCCGTTCATCAGGTGCGGCTTCTGAATGTACTGCTGGGGGGGTGTAGGGGTTCTACCGGATTGCTGCAAAATAGTACACCGGTAAGATTCCTGTAGCAAATATTCAACGCTTCAACAATCATCTTGCGTGACATTAAATCTATTTTATTTCATTCATTCATTCATCCATTAAAACTTATATAGTTACTAAATATTAGCAGGCCTGATTTGCAAGCTTTTATACTTCAGTCATTCATTCATTAATACTTATATATAATTAACACTAATGTACCTACTAAGTATCAGTACGAACCGCGCAAGGCGTGATTTTAACGTTGTTGTATTTCATTCATTCATTCATTAACACTTATATACAATTAACACTAATATACCTACTAAATATCAGCACGAACTGCACAAGGCGTAACTTTCACGCTGTTGTATTTCATTCATTCATTAACGATTATATACAATTAACACTGATGTATGAACTGTAACTTATAACTAACATATCTAAATTACCTGTTGATGTAAATATTCCCCAATGAGCGGAGGGTATGAAAGGTATCTGTCAGACGCCATGTTGTAATAAGAGCCATCTAGCGGCGGCATGGGGCTTGGCGCAGGCACATAGTTCTTTCCTGTTGAAGGAGTAAAATTATTAACATCTAACAAAGTAAAAGTGAAAAAAAAAACTACTTTAAAGTCTCACAAAATTAAAATGGGATGCACTCCGAGTCCGAGAGTGCGGGTAGGAGTGAAAATTTGAATATTAACTATGTGCATTTTTGATGTTTTGGAATGGTTAGGAAATTGCTTTAATTACCAGTACAGATGTACTATCATTTATTTGATAAAATAATTTTTTTATACATACACGCCGGTTTCGGAGAAGAGCGCTATAATATACAAAAATGACAATTTATATTATCGGTGGTCTACTCTCCCTCCGTCTTACGAATTTTCTATCAGGTCACATACACTGATCGTCCGAGTGTTACTGAGGAACACACGATAGGAACAAAATTCAATATGGTGACAATCAAGCGCCATATTGTTAAAAAAAAAAATTGAACTATTGTGTGGGTGTCGTTGAATAGAGGTTTAAAAATTATACTTAGGTTTCTATTACCGGTTTTTTTATTTTAAAAATAAAATATTTTTGTATATATAATGTGTTTTATAGGTATAACATTAGCAGTGAATAACGTTCAAATCTTCTATCCAAAAACGTGTTTCGTGTGTCATTGAATCTCATCCCCTAAACTCAAACTGAAATAAATCATTTAATCACGTGAACCAAAAAAATAGCACTTAAAACGCGTTAATAATTTTTAAGCTACTAATTTGAAAACGCGGCCACTCACTGAAGAGATTCGGCTAAAGAATCTCAGCAGGCTGTCTTTTTTACGCTGTTTTTTTTCAATTAAAATAATACAAAAAATAATAATAATTACAATTAATTATATAGGATAACATGAGATTGATGTGAGAAGCGACTAATCCCAATGGTTTTTGTCAAATAGGCAGTCTGAGATTTTTTAATAACCTTTCCAATATAATTTAATTTTTACACATTTTTAAACTTATGAATGAACTTATTATTGTGTGGAGACGTGAATCATCCACAAGATTGTTTTTATTCCTTGTGTAAACAGCATGTATATCACAATTTCTCCTAAATAATCTTATATATACTGTAATCTTTTCAAAAATATGTTGTGAGGGTACATTTCTTTGAATTTTTCTATATGGGAAACACTTGCGTCTAAAAGCATTTTACGCAGGCAAAACCACGAGCAATCCAAGCGATTAATATTAAAATTGAACAAACTTTCCGAAGCTATTAACGTCTATTATAAACAAATGTTTAACTAAAACAGAGAAACGTAATCGGACCTCCGGGAACGATCGGGCAATACTAAGTGATCGCTTCGTGAAATCAATCTTTCCATATTTCATTGTAATAGGTTTTTGATTACTTCCAAACTTATTCCTTTATTATTTGAACAGCTCAAGGTTTCATTACCCTACCGCTTGGAGGATTGTTTTTCTAATATGTATTTACCCCGTGTTGGTTAATTTGACGAAGATCTCAAGGACTTTAAGGTCACAGGTTATACTATTTTCTCCTGAAGTCTAGTATGCGATAAAAGGATAAAGTTTAGTATTCAGACGATTTGGAAGAAAAATCGATTTAGCTAGAACGTAATTTATAAAAATAACTTATACTTTTCCACAATTTATTTTATTGTTTTAAGCCAACCGGTTGTTCTAAAGTTGTGATTGCCCCGAAGATGCTTATATAGCGAAACCGGTTGGCTAAAAACAATAAAAGAAATTGTGGAAAAGTACAAGTGATTTTTATAAATTATGTTTACAATGGAATTCCACCAAACCAAGCTAGGTTTCATTTTTAGAAAATATCGTTTTGTCACTGTTTTCATGCAATGAAAATTTGTTACAATTATCATTAGAATACGGAAGTAAATTTCATTGACATTGCAATGTTGTAATAGCCCAGTTGGTAAGGCGGACGACTATATAACCGGAAGACCCAGGTTCGAATCCCAAAAGGTTCTTTCTTTTTTTTTACCGAGGTCACCCAGGTACTTTAATACTAATAACTTGGAGTAAACAGGTTCTCGAATGGTGGCCACGTCTTGGTAAACGTAGTGTGGGACTTCTGGCCTTCTGGCCAGATGGACCGACGACTTGAAGAGGGCTGGTAGAGATTGGGTTGTGAAAGCGGGCGATCGTGCGCGGGAGGTATGCCTGAGGCCTACGTCCAGCAGTAAACTGTAATAGGCTGATGTAGGTATGTATGTATGTAATAATTTATGTATTTATTCATATCGTTCCTGAGAAAAAGCTTCATAACAGACAGTTGAACCTATAAATAGACGAATAGACGGAGTGACCGAAGACGAAGTTATCATAGGACAACTTGCGGAATTTGTTATCCTATGGATACAGAATCCGTAAAAAATATAGGTCGAACAAGCCTCAATTTCAAAGTGACACTAAAAAGACAGTGTCAGTGCCGTATTGTGGCATTAAGTACACTTTACACAAACTAGATCAGGGCTGGCGCGCCGACACAGACCGCATCATGGCAACGGCACGCGCCGTCTTAACGACTGTATCGTGATAATTAAAAACTTTATGCGATAACGGTTTATCCAGAGAAGATTAAAATGCAACGGATTATAGGTGATATTTTTAGAAAAATATTTTTTATCAAATTAAATCGTTTATTTGCTTCATACATTTTATATTAAACACTTGTACTGTTCCATATCAATTTATTTAATATGTTTGCCCATCGGTTTCGCTTTTTACAGCATCATCAGGGCAATAGTACTAATACTAAGTGCATTTTATAATTCAATAAGCGATAGTTCGTCCTATTTTATCAAACATTGACTGACTTGATGCAAATGTAATTAAAAATATATAATTCTACAGTTTCATTTTAATTATAAGCGTGAATGTAACTATAAGATGTGTATACGTATCAATGCAATACTTAATACGTTACATATTAATTCATTCAGACCATATATTATATTGTATAAATTGGTCTGAATAAATAAAACATGTGTAACATTAGTTGCATAATTAAGTTTTATCATTCATCGAATTAATTATTTAGTAACATAATTATTATTATTAATTAAGACATTTGTTATCATCAAAAGAACAAATCATTAAGAAAATTATTATTATTAATTAAGAGAGTTTCATTATTTAAATTAACATTCATCTCCGTCAAATTAACAGAGAGTAACACAATAAGAAAATGTAATAAATCATTTATTTATTGTTCGGAAACATGTTTTTATAATAGTAAAGGTACAAGTCCAATGTTTCGCCTTTTACAAGCCATGCAAATATTACATACATAATGTTTGAAATGAATAAATAAATAATAATTTATTTAAGACACGATACAACTTTGTTTCGATATGTTAAATATCCCGACAAAAAAGTCTTAAAATTATTTATTATTATTAAACAAAATAAAAAAGTGGTACATACCAGCACTTCGGCCAAGCGTACTGTGTCCAGTGAGGTCTTTGTGCCTATGTGGATGTGGTAGAGTCCTGGCGTGATCTCCCTCGTACGCTGCGTAGTTTGGTGGAGGATAGTCCAGTGGTGGGGGGATCACTAGACCTTGGTCGTCCATTAGGTAGGCTTCAGTCTAAAACAATGAATAAAAAATCGGTTATATATATTACCTTGGTAGACATAAATCTAATGCTAAAGGTAATAAGAGTAATTCTTGTATAAATATAATTGCGGTCTCCGAAACGGCACCAACGATTTTCATGAAATTAAGTAAGCAGATTTCGAGGACGAAAAATCAATCTAGCTAGGTTTCATTTTTAGAAAACATAATTTTTCCGTGTTGTTTCGTTGACAGCTACAAATTTATAATAGCAAAGTTGGTAAGACTATAACCTCGGAGGACCACCGTTCGATTTCCGAAAGCTTTTTTCTTTTTATCGAGTTCCTTCTTATGTAAGAAAACCTAAAAATACCCGGTCACCCAGGTACTTATTATTAAACAAACACGCAATTTATTTATCACAGAACAAACACTTCGGCTCGTCCTATTTATCTAAATAACGTCATAACGTCATTTATAAAAGTTGGAGTAAAAGTTGGAGTAAAAGTTCTGAGGATATTTAAAAAAAAAACGAAACTAGTACCTAGGCAAAGAAATACTGTAATATAATAACAATAATAATATAGGGAAACAATTACAAATCATTTCTATTATGACGAATATACTATCCACAGCCATATTTCACTTTACTGTTCCTGTTACAAGTGAAATATGGCGCGACGCTACAGGAATTATTGAGTTATATTGCAGATGTAAGTATATAATTTAAAATAGTACTCACTTGATTGAGAATGTGTCTATTAGCCATGCTAGGAACTTCAGGAATAGGCGGTGGATGCCTCTCATCACCATCATGAGAATAGGTATCAGACTTCTCCGATAGCGAGCTTCCAGTCTCATTCGTTACTGTGTCGTTGTATGGATCAGGCGCGTACATCTCTATAGTTCCAGACTTAGACGATTGATCAGCTTGTTCTAAATAAAGCATTATTTATTAAAATTGGATCTCAATTAATTGAATTAATTATTCACTTAATTAAGATAATTATTCATACTTTTTAAAAGTTTACTTTTAAAAAGTATTTGATTTATTGATTGAATAAACTAAAGTTATTGGATTGCTTAATTCGAATAATTAATTCATTCGTTTCATCTTTTTTATTCAAATCTCCAAATAAGTTATTTGAAAAAATAATAATATCATTTCCTAATTTAGATGTTTCTTTGGTTAAGCGCGTTGCATATAAATCTTGACCAATGATATTTTGTTCTCGAGGTTCGGATTCAAGTTCTTAGATATATTGTCATTTGTGTGATAAACACGATTTCATTATTCCTAGGTGTGAATATTTATTAAGCTTATTACTATGTGTTAAAATTACACACTAAATTAATTCATTCGTTTTATGTTTTTTATTCCTATCTCCAAATAAGTTATCTTATAATCTTGACCAAAAAATGATATTTTGTTTTCGAGATTCGGATTCGATTGCTACATATATTGTAATTTGTATGATAAACACGATTTCAGTATTCCTTCCTAGGTCTGAATATTTATTAAACTTATTGCGATGTGTTAAAATTATAGACTACAACTAACATCACAAATAAACAAATTCCTTAGTTTGATTCCTTGTAATAATACTCGTATCTATTTAATAAAAATAGTAAAAAAACTAAGTATTTACCACTGCTGAACTGTAGTCTTAAAATCTAAGGATTAAATAATACAAAAGGCAAAGTTATTTGATGTACATATGTATATTATTCTCAGAAGAAACTATACATTTAATCCAGCAAATAATATTGTAATCGTCAATAAAAATACGTCATTAAGTTGTGCAAATTATTTATAAATTATTTTCCACAAAATTAATTTTCATATTATTGTATAAAAGTTTTCTCTTTAGTTTTGATATTTAATTCTCAACAATAAATAATTCTTCATCAATTTTATTCCAGTGAATAATTTGTACTTAACAAAACGCTATCTTGATGAATAATTCAAGATCAATTTACATGAAGTTAAACTTGGTAAACTTGTTATTTGATATAGGTAATATTTACGTAAGAATAAAAAAAATATTATAGACTCACTGAGTCGGAATATTCTTTGAAAAGAACTTAACTATAAAATACAAAGAAAAGTTGATTTACTTTGATTCAATTTTTATAACATGTGAATACACGAGATTTTAAGCAATCTAATTAATTGAATTGATTAATCTTCCAGTTTATTACTATGCAAGGTAAGTAAATATAAATTATGTCGCAATGTCAAAATTTAATTATATATTGGTAAATTAAGACAGGCTTGTTCGTCAAATAGAATCTTTATTAGAGACTTGTCTAATACAATTTATTAGAAATCTATACATATATTGTTATTAACTCTAATTACTTTAACAACTTTGTTTGTTCATTAATCATTTGACGAAAATTAATACGTTGTACCTTAATTAAGGTTGTCTGTAAGACATTTGTATTTATACGAAGACTTGTGTTATATTGCTAATTGTATGATAAACATGAGTATTTATAAATATCTGTATTTCTCTTTATTGATATTTTGATGCAAATATGTCACTTGTATTGTGAGACTATTCGATACTTAGCATTAATTTAATTAATTAATATTCGTTTCTGAGATTATTTATTTCAAATTATTATTTTTTAATATATATCACATTAATTGTAAACATATATGTTTTAACTGAAGAACACTTTTATAGGTATTTGAAATATTTTCATGCCAAAAGGGAGTAATATGATCTGCCTAAATTAATTAGGGCCATCCGACAACTAACAAACTTATCTAATTTTGTACACGGAAATTTCTAAGCGTCTTAAAGATAACTTTCAAAGTATTTTATGAATTATGCTGCTGAAAATAACGTTGCATTTACTTTAAATCCAATATCTAATTCATCATCAGTAATGTTATACATTACAGTAAAACCCTTTTGCATACTTACTGTTTCAGGAGTTGTCTCGCTCGCTTTAAATGTTCAGCATACCCAAATAACAATGCTAATCGTGAAAGTTTGACACAGACAGTCAGAAACATATGTGATAAGTATAGAACTTTATGTTTCTAGGCATATAATATCGGTGACTAACACCTAATATTACGAACATATAAACCATTTATTACGAAGTAAGAATAATTATCCGTGTAATTTTTACGGTGATAAAGTATTTCTTTACTCCTTTTTAAAGCAAAATTTTTATAAGATTTGTTTACAAAATATGGGAAGTTTATAGTCAAATAAATTTTTCTTTTTATATAAATTTATCATTTTTGTGCATATATCTGTTTTATTACTTTGCCTTTTGTTTTACTAAATGTGTATTTCTATTAGTACCACTAAATACTATTGACAATAAATTGTACTGCAACTCAAAATAATCTTACCTTTCAACCGTCTGGAGCGTCTTTTGAAAATGAAAAAAGCAACTAAAATGGCGTTTATCAAAATCAACAAAGCCCCAGTAATTGACACATAAACTACGACAGACTTCGACACTTCTGCGCTTTCTACAAATTCTGTTGACACTACATTAAGCTCGCCTACTTCGGATGAAGCTAAAAATAAATAAAACAAAAAGTTAGCTACATTGAAACAACATAAAAATATAATATTTGGAATCCAACATTCATTTAGTAGAGTCAGATTAAAAGAAAATGTATGGTTAAAAAGATATAAACTTAGGTGAAATTTAATCATTAACTAAAGCTTCAAAGAAACAGAAAACAATATAATTAAATACATAAATAATAAATATATATATACATACAATATATAAATATATAATATACATATACATAAATTAAAAATATATAATATCGGGTTTGCTGGAAAAATCTCTTTTAGAGATAAGCTTGCCTATTGTATAATTTTATTTTTGTAATTTATGTTCTACTGTTAAGTGTACAATAAAGTATTAAATAAAAAAAATAGCAATGAAATTAAGAAGTAATATATATTATTTATGCCGCTTACCAGTATTTTTTTGAATAAAATAAAATCAATAGGTATTTTTTATATTTAAAGAAAAAACTTGAATGGAATGAGAAAACTTATTAAAAATACTATACTTTTATCTTAAATTAACCTAACCTTAAGTTAACTAATCAGATATCTTAGTTTTAAATTAATTAAACGACTTTACGAACAGTATGATAATAAGTAAAACGTAATTACGTGAATTGAAACCCAATTATGTGAATTCAAAATTATGTAATTCTCGAATCGCTTTACTTTTATGTATATATTAATTAATCAAAACTATGGACGTAAAAAAATTGCAAAAATGTAATTTAAATTTAAATAATGACTTTAATATTATAATCATTAAATGAAATATCGTGAATATTATTTATATTTTGTCGGTTTTCTGTGTTTTGTGTCTCAAAAAATAAATGCAAAAATTATATTTTAAAATATAGAATAAGCTCAAACTTTTAAGAAGTAAAAATTTCTCTTCCATTAAATGAAAACAACAATTTCATTGAAAGTTAAAATAATGAGTAACATAATATCTTTAAAAACAAACGTTATTCCGAAAAGCTTAATAATATTGTAACTCAAAATAAACATATTATTATTCCATTTCAAAGGATGCATAATAAAATACGTGGTTGTTTTCATTCAAATTAAATAGAATATGCTAAATGTTTATTCAGGATTGAATCTGAACTCCGAAGATAAGTTAAAAACAAGTCTTGTACAAATATTTTTCATGAAATTTAAATAATGTAAATATTTTACTTAGCGGATCTTTTTATGTTTTACATATATTTACGTTTAGTTAAACTACGTTTTATTTATTTATTCATTTAACTCATCTTTATAGCAAATAAATAAGTTTTTGCTACAGGCGAACTCAATGCCTTCCAGCATTTTCACTGACCGTACTAAGAATAAGCAAATATAAACAGCATGTAATTTTATAACAAATACATAAAAATATATAAACATTGTCTTAAAAATTAAATAAATATCATATAATATATAAAATCACTGCAATTAAGAAAAAATACAACATGTATACAGTAATAAAATAATTATTTAAAATAATAATTGACTTCGTAATTGTCTGATTAAACAAAGAATAATTTTAATAATTCATGCTTATCACATTTTTAACAAACATAAAAAGTAAATTTAAATAGAAAATTTAAAGGAATGCTAGCGAAAGGATAAATGATATAAAATGTCTATTTTAAATTTGAAATAAAGTCACATAAGCTTGAATTGTAGAGTTGCTTGCATATGCGCGTGAACAATGAGCCACTATAAAATTAGTGCTAGAGCAAACCTCTTATCCGTTTGTTTGTCTTTTTATGTAGACAAAACCCAACCAACAGTACATTCAAGAGGATAAGTACTGTGCCAACAATAGTGCCGGTTATTATGAAAACACCGGGCACCGGGTACGAGTTAAACTCTTCTGAACTCGATTGTACTGACGATGGGATCACGTCTGCAGCGTGGAAATGTGAATTATTTTTGTAATTATTTTTACAATTTAGAATTATTTTTACAATTATAATAATTAATTGGAGAAATAATAACAGTGATTGCAATATTATCTATAATACATATAAATATTCAATAAATATTTGTTTTACAATAATATAGGTATCTTGTGTTACTAAAATTAATTGAAAAAAAAATGTTTAAATAAGCAAAGTTCTTCCAATCATTTGCCTTTAGGATTTTGATACCTTACATTAATTCCTGTGGATGTCACATTGTTACACGACATTGTCAAATATTGACTATATTTGACAATGTCGATTTCTAGTCTAAAGGATGGAGTGGTAGGAGTAGACGGTAGGGTTATACATCAGGCCTAAATACCAGAAATAGGGCCCGGATTGTTCTTATGCTTTTCCCTTTGTTCAAATAGTCATATCTTTTTTCACCTATAAGTCATAAAACCTTTAAGGCATAGAAGGAGGTTGAAGTTCAACCTAAAGGTTCATATTCTTTGCCTATTGATATTTAATACAACATGGAAAAAATATCGCCTTTGTCGATGGAGTCGATGCGCGACTTTGACGCATGAGTACCCGAGTTTTATATCCGGGTCGGGCAACTTGTTCTGTGCGGTTTTTAGTTTTTTTGAATATGACTTTGCCTGGAATTGGATTTGTGTCCGATATAGTGACGGACTTGTCACCAGATACATCATGGGATCTAATATCGTCGGCTAATCGGGGGTACCTCTGCCTACTCTATCGACGATATATAGGCGTGACGATATACATTTTTTAATATTGTAAAATCAATACTTACTCAGTGTCATAGCCCGAGTCTCATCAGGCTTGTACTTGCTTTGTCCGATTTTGTTTATCGCCATGACAGAGAACACGTAGTCAGTATTCCTATCGAGGCCATGGATGGTAAAAGACGTCGCGTTTCTCGGCGTCACGTCTTCATATCTGTAGGTTTCGTCGTATATTCTCCTAAAACAAGATAAATTAAGATGGATTAGTTATAATACTACTAATAAAGGTGCTAAGCGTATCTGTTTGTCTCTCGTTCACGATGAAATAGTTTTTCTGCAGAAAAAGAGGGTAGTTATAAGCTTTATGTGTCTGTACGTGTGTGTAAGCTTTACGTGTCTGTACGTGTGTGCGTGCGTGTGTCTGTGTGTGTGTGTGTGTGTGTGTGTGTGTGTGTGTGTGTGTGCGATCGTGCGGTCGTGCGTGCGTGCGTGCGTGCGTGCGTGCGTGCGTGCGTGCGTGCGTACGTGCGTGCGTGCGTGCGTGCGTGCGTG
>DVZN01000806.1:0-11647 GCA_018237365.1 Caria ino melicerta
AAACTTAAAAAATAAGAGGTGTGGTCACAATAGATCTATACAGGTCCAGTGGTCCTCGGGTATTTCTAACTGAATTCTTCTAAATAGATAAAAAAAAGTGTATTTAAATTATTAGCGCCAACTATTTATGGAATCCACCAGAACCGTTGAAAATATTAATCAGAAAAAAGGCTTGTTTTGCGTTTAATACAAAACCTTAACCATTTTTGTTAATAAATACTGCTAAACGAGATGACATTTATTATATACTAGCGACCCGCCCCGGCTTCGCACGGGTGAAAAACTGATACTAAATATACTACAGAATGTCTCTTATAGACATCACATTAGAAACCTCTAAAATTATCAGTGTTTCTCTATTATTTAATTCATGTGTTATGCATAAACCTTCCTCTTGAATCACTCTATCTATCAAAAAACCGCATTCAAACCCGTTGCGTAGTTTTAAAGATCTAAGCATACATAGGGCACACAGAGAAAGCAACTTTGTTTTATACTATGTAGTGATTTGAAAATATCAAACGAAATGACTGCATTATAAATATTCTGCTTTAAATGTGTTTCTAGCTTTTATTTTTATCCGCCATGCTATCGAATAATTTAATTGACTAAAAGTGGACTTAAATAATAAAACTCAAATGAGATTTAAAACAAAAATACCTTTGCCAATAATACCTTTGTTTGTTACCTATAACGGTGGCCGAAAATACGGACAATTAGACCCAATTGGAAACCCGCCACAACAGCCGTCTATAGTGCGAGGGGTCCGCCCGACCGCAATGCACGTTCACGGGTTAAAATGTTTTGCGTGTAAACCAGCGTCCGTATTACCCACACCTGAAACTTCAACCCGACTTTATTTAAAATGTTTTATGATTAATTCTTTGTTTCTCATTTTGAATTGCGCTGATTGGTTTCATACCTACCCTTTATACAGGATTTAATGTTCATCATTATAATCAGCCTATAATTTTCCACTGCTGGACATAGACCTTTTTTATAGTATGGGAAGGCAAACAAGCAGGCGAATTTCCTGATGGTAAGAAATTCACGTCGCCTATAGTCACCATAAGTGGCAATGGTGCGTTGAAAACCTGAGACCGGGATGTTAGGCCTCGTTCAAAAGTAAGTTTACCGGCTACCTTACCCTCCAAACAGGAAGACATCAACGGCAAGTACTGACGCCATGGCAGCAAGAATAGGTAAGACGGTAGTAACATTTAACCCGGGCGAGCCGCTGCAAGCTCTACCACCAAGTAAGAGATCACGGTTTTACGACCTGCCTGGCAGGAAGGCAGATGGTCTATTCTGCAAAGGAGCCCGGAACAGCACGGGAAATGGCACTCCACAATACTCGATTGTCTGCTTCCCTTTCCTACCACTGTGTATTTCAATGGCAAGCACTGATGCTATGGCGGCGGGAGTAGGTAAGACGGTGGTACCATTCTACCTGGACGAGCAGTTGCAAAGCTCTACCTAGTTATAGTAATCTAATTTATAAGCAGGTAATATGATGATAATTTTGAAATGGCCAAAAGCGAGTCATGAAGGGTTCCGTAGTAAAAAACAAAAAAAATATTACCACCACCATCAGTATAAGAGGACCACGGACCGCTCGCGCTATTCGCGCCGGCGTCGATCTCGATACGAAAGATATTTACTACGTCGTCGATTTTATTAGTACCAATTTTCTTTTGATGTGGAACAAACAGTACAAGTGTTTAATATAAAATAGTTCTTATTTTTGATTACGGAACCTTAAAAATTGAGAATGAAACGGCAATTTCAGGTGCCTTGGTAGACTCATGGTTTATGATGTCCAGCCCGACGCCCATCGTGTGCGTGGTGGTGCTGTACCTGATATTCATCAAGTTCGGCCCTCGTTTTATGCGTAACCGTCCCCCGCTGCGGATTTCAAAGCTCATTAGCTATTACAACGCTGCTCAAGTGGTCCTTGCTGCTATGATATGTTCAAAGGTAATGCTTAAAAATAAATAAATATTGTCACGTCCATATTATATTTTCGAAAGGGTAGGCAGAGGTACATACTAGTATCCACGATTAGTCAACGATTTAGGTGTGACGGTGTGGCAAGTCCGTCGCCAATCGGCACAAATCCAATCCCAGGTATGTTTTTCAGAAAAACTGAAAAAACTCATTTACAACAAGTTGCCCGACCCGAGAATTGGACCCGGAACCTCTCTCGTCAAAGTTGGAATACTTACTTGTTTTTTATTATATTCGAAGGTAAACAGACGGATTCCCTGATGTTAAGATATGCGCGCTGCCTGTAGACATTAAATTTTCAGATAGGTACGTCGTCAAACTGAGGCTGGATATTAAGCCTCGAGCAAAAGTATGTTTACCGGCTATCCACTAACGTTCGGTTTCAGTACTCAATCTATCCTTGATTTTGCCCACTCTCACTATATCATATCATATCTCTATATCAAAAAGTGGAGATAGACTATCAACAGTAGGCAAAATCAAGTACTGAAACAGGCCGTTAATTGATTGTTATTAGGTATAGTAATATATTCATTGTTCTTACATAATTACATATCTTCACTTCAAGTCCCTTGGAAATGATTGTTGATTTCTTTTAGTCAATTTCATTAGTGTGACGATGGTGTTTGTGTATTTAGTGTTAGATTAAGTGTGTATATTATTTCGTTAAACGATTTGTGTAAAAGTGTCTTGCTTGTAATAGGAATTTAACCGTCTCGCTGGCCGCCTCACCACGTCGACGAATAGGTATAATAGAATAGGAGGCTCGGGTTCGATTACCGACGGGGGCCGGGCGTTTGTGTGATGAACATAGGACATGCGCATTTCTGGATCTGGTTATTTATTAAATTTATTCTGATATTTATATATGTATTTCTATGTATAATATTGTTGATATACATCCATAACACAGGTAAATAATTTGCTTACTTTAGGGTTAGATTAATATGTGTGATTTGTACAGGTATATTTATTTATTGTTTTATAAATAACACAGAGGAAAATGCTGTAAAATTAATACAGTTCGACGGGAAACGTGGCGCGTGCGTATCGAAGGCCGATTGGCAAAACAGGTGGCAACCATTTGCGTTAGCCTACTGGAATAGACTGGGCACCGAATATACCCAACATGCGGGGTGACACTCCCATCGTGGGTGCATACAATAATGAATAAGAACGATAAATTTGACGGGCGCATACCATGGTGCTTTAGTGTGATGGCTAGTGCGTCGGCCTGGATCGCCAGTGGTGTGGGTTTAATCCCTAGAGCCTTTTTTTGTTCTTAGCATTTATCTGATTATGTACCTCTGTATACACCTTCGGAGATAATGAGCGTAACAATAAATACATTATCTTCTAAAAAAATTAGGTGTTGGATCGTAGCTCGTATTAGCTGACGGCTGTGTAATAGTCTAACAAGTATAATAAAATATTGTAATTTGATATTTCAGGTATTCAAGTTAAACCTATTCAGAGATGGTATCATGTATGCAGGCTGTCGATACCCATCCAATACTCAAAATCCCTTGGTACGTACATTTTTAAGACTTCAATATCTTTAATTTTTAAGATTTTGAAGAATTTTGCAACATTTGACATATTTTTTTTGTATATATAGAAAGTTATTAACAAAAAAATCATTTTGCCAAAATCATAGAAGTAATTTAAAAAAAATGATTTTAAATTTTTTCTCTTGATTTAAAAAATTAAATCGGTTAATAGATTTTGATAAAATTGGTGGTGGTCGACGAAGTTTAATGAGGTTAAGAGCTGATTCGTTTTAAAATGGATCGGTCGAGCTGTTTAAAATTCGGAAATCGGGGTGAAAACAATACCATCCTCACTATAAAAAAAATCAATTTTCTTAGAGGAAAGTTAAAAATTAATTGTATTACATTTTATTCCTGAGAAAAACGATTTATAAAGGGGATATAAATATATATATATTAGACACTACGGTCTCTTTCAGTCGTAAAAAAATTGTTTGTTAAGAAAGTCAAAAGATATAGACGTTATGATGTATATTTTGTTTTCTCAATGGAAACTAAGCGTAGAGGGTATTTTCCGTTTACCTTCAATATATCAAGAATTCCTGTAAATAATCCCCTATAGACACCAAAGTTGGTAATACTGTGTTGCCAACCTGAGGCCGGGATGTAACGCCTCATGCAAAAGTAAGTTTATCGGCTACTTTACCAAACTGGAACATTACAACGGCAAGCACTAATGGCGGCTTATGGCGGCAGGAATAGGTAACGCGGTGGTACCATTTCACCCGCGCGAGCCGCTGCGAAGCTCTACCACCTAGTAAGAGATTACAGTGTTGGTGATTTTTACAAGCCGAATGGCAGGAAGGCAGATGGTCTATTCTACAAAGGAATCCGGACCAACACGGGGTAAAGCGTGCTAAGGGTACCATTATAAAATTATTTTTCTGTCATACAAAAGTATGGTAAAGTTTTCTATGTAGCATTTTGGATTAAAAACAATTAATACACTTCGATAATTGAGGATTTTTTGTATATTTTGCTATTGTCGTCTTTTTCATAGTGACTTTCATTTTTATATTTCAGTTGCTAGACCTGGGATGGTGGTACTTCTTCGCGAAATTCACAGAACTACTCGACACCATCTTTTTTGTGCTCAGGAAAAAGAACAAACAGGTAATTTTGTCTCTAAACTAGTAGGTAAAGATGCACACGACTCTCCAACCGTGGCCTACGAATCATATATGTTAAAGGTGTTCTTCCTTCACTGAAGTAGTTCGCCAGTCAAAAATCCTAAATAAAATATAATTTATCTATGTATATAAAATTCTTTATCCTGAATGACTGACGGTTTAACCCACATACCAAACCGCCGATCGTAGAGACCTGAAAGGAGGAATGTCGCGCGACACTATCCGATATTTTCACATCACACTTTTATTTCGGTGCACATCACTAATCGTGACGTCACTCTTTCGAACGAACCTAAGCGTCGGCTTGCTTTCTATATTTATGTACACATAAATAAAATTAGATTGTCTGTTAGTAATACTAAAATAACCGCTTTTTACTAAATGTATGTATACATGTTACATATATCAAAATCTGTTTATTCCGGCTAATCTTTGTAACGGCTAGATGGCTAGTTCCGTGCAAAAAATGAAATTCATAAAACGTTTTTAAAAACTTATGCGGAAGAAATCGCGGGCACAGCTAGTTTAAAATAAAACATTAATTCTACAGTCCGCTTTTAATTACTGTCAGCCAGAACTCCTGAGCATTTAGCAAAGGTACTGGCCGCAACAATATCAGAATTTATAATCAATACTAAAAACTTCAGCAGAACTTTAGGTTTTCAAGTTAAAGCCGGTTAAATTATGTCGCCTAAAGTTTTATTTAGGGTCATACCCCGAAATTTAATTATCTCGCCTAAAGTTTTATTTAGGGCAATACCCCGAAATTAAATTATCTCGCCTAAAGTTTTATGTAAGGCAATATTCTGAAATTAAAAGTGCAAATACGTTAAGGCCAGGTCAGAATTTCCTGGATTTTTTAGTTAATTTCAACTTTATACTATCTTAAATTTTTCGTTTTTAATTGAATTTCATCGCCTGACGGCGTCAAAAATTATTTTCTATGCAGGCAAAGCCGTGGGTAATTGTTAGTTTATTTTAAAATCTTAAACATGTTTAATTTTGAATAGTATCAAGTACAACATTCATATTCTATTTACACAGGCGGTTGAAAGAAAAAAAGAAAAAAAAGATTAGGCTACTCATTCCTAAATGGTCGGCAACGCAAATGTGACGCCCCTAGTTATTCGTGGGCGGTAGTGATCACTTGCCATCAGGTGACAGACATACTTGCTCGTTTACCTCCTGCTGCTATAAAAAAGTCTGCTCATTTTGGCATGACAGCAATGCCAATATCTCTATGTAATTAAATTTTGAGATGTCAAGACAATTTAACACTCGCCAGCTTGGCTCGATATAATTCACTGACGGTGATAAATGACATTTGTGCGTACTCCTAAGCAGTCTTTACATATTTAATGTAGAAAATATATAAATACCATCACGCCCATATATCCTTGAACGGGTAAGCAGAGGCAGATACTACATACTAGTACGCACCCACGATTAGTCGACGATTATAGGTCCCATGATGTGACGGGTGGCAAGTCCGTCGCCAATCGGGCATATAATGTACAAATTTTTTATCACCTTTGTGGTCGTGTGGCGTTGGTCGGGTCGGTAAACTTGTTCTATGAGTTTTTTTCAGTTTTTCTGAAAAAACATATTGTTGCCTAGGACTGGACTTTTGCCCGATTGGCGACAGACTTACCACGGATAACATCATGCGATCAAATATCGTCGGCTTATCGTGGGTGCTTACTAATATATACTACTGCCTACCCTTTCAAGAGTATATGGGCGTGACGATTTTTATGTATTTTTTTAATCAGAAAAATGCTAAGAACGAAAAAATTTACGGCGCTTGTGGGGATTTAACCCACGTCTCCGGCGTTTCGGGCCGACATACTAACCACTACGCTAAAGCGCTGTGGCCAGCTTCCGTCGAATTTATCGTTCTTATTATTTTTTAGCGATGACGTCGATTTTTCGTTCTTAGAATTTTTGAGATTTTCCCCGAAGCGGAGGTTACGCTTAAACAATCGAAAAACCGATTATTTTTTATTATTTCAGATAACATTCCTTCACGTGTATCACCATGTCATAATGGCTCTCTACTCGTGGAGTTACTTGAAGTTCGCAGCGGGGGGTGATGGGGCAATCCTCGCGCTACTCAACTCAGTCGTACATGTTGTGATGTACTCTTACTATCTCTTGTCTGGCCTAGGGCCGAGGTTCCAAAAGTATTTGTGGTGGAAGAAGTACGTCACTAAAATGCAACTCGTAAGTTTTCTGCTTTTGTTTATTGATTTATTTTTCGCTTTATTACCAAGAATTCACATTTTGTTTACATATCACTAACTAGCGACTTGCCCAGGCTTCGCATGGGTGCAAAACAGATACTAAATATATAACAGAATATCTCTCACAGACATCACATTAAACACCTCTAAAATTATCAGTCATTCTCTATTTTTATGCATGTATTACACATATAAACCTTCCTCTTGAATCTGACTATCTATTTAAAAAAAATTCATCAAAATCCGTTGCGTAGTTTTAAAGATCTGAGCATACATTGGGACAGACAAAGCGACTTTGTTTTATACTATGTAGTGATAGTGAAAATATATTTTAAAAACCAGTTAGGTTTATGTCGTATAATGTCATTTAGTCTTACTGGTCCAAGCAGGCACTATATTATACAGTATTGTTTATTTTTTTAGGTAAATAAGTACATAATAATTTAAAACTGGTAATAAATGCTGATAAAAATATTTACAGTGAAATTCAAAGTTGTCTAAAAATACATTTTTAGTTTGTACTCAATATTACTTTTCGTAATGCAGTTACGTAATACGTTCTTTCATAGATAGCAAAGATGTTACTGATGCATTGTCAACTTAAAGCCTACATGTAAATAAAGCCTTTTGCGAAAGTAAGTTTACCAGCTACCTGACGATAAGGCTGTAGGAATAAGTAAGGATGTTACACCCATCAGGCCAGTCGTAACGAGACTCTATCATCTTGTTAGAGGTTACGTTGTTAGTGACATATGCTCGCCTCGTAAGAGGCCTGCAACATTAGCAAATACTAGATCTAATGTGCAAGTCTACTGATACTCCGCGTTATATACAGGTACCCAACAGTGTCAGATGCTGATAATATAGCGACAGGAATATATAGGCCGGCGAACCCGGGAAAATTACATTCCAGGAACAGTAGTCTCCCACGAGTGCTACTGTAATCAAACACTAGCACCGGATCTAAAATAATCATTTCAGTCTAATCTATAAAGGAGCCCAGTCCAATAAAACCTTTTTAAATATTCAACCTTAATCTCTTGTATGTTAGTAAAAACTAACACTTTACTGGATTGTAAAGTTTTATTACTACTTGGTCACAAATTTTTTGTAGTAATAAGTAGTGTATTTTTATTCTTATACCAAGGAATGTCAGAAACAATTATATTATAAGTAATCTCTGGGAAACAAAAAATAAATATATTAACTTTTTACCAACTTCCTAATTACATGATTTTATCTTTGACATTGACAAACTTCTATAAAAATATTCCCTATTACTACACTTCGCGAGTGTAAAAGTCCTTTTCCAAGGCTTAGTCTTTAAACTAAATACTATTTTAATCGGTTCATCGGTTAAGGCGTAAAAGCTTAACGGATGAACAGATCTACTTTTGCAAATCAACTTTTAGAAATTCTATTGTAAATTTTACTTATTATTATTGTTTTCGACATTTCAGGCCCAGTTCGTTTTGATGCTGACTTATTGCGCGTGGACACATAACTCACCTCGCTGCCAATACGCTTCTGGATTTACTTACTTTATTTCTTCTAACATAATCATTTTCCTAATTTTATTTTTAAATTTTTACTCGAAAAGTTACAAATTCAAAATGGCTACAAAGGACTTTGGGAAAAGTCAAAATGGCGTTAAAGCCAACAAAATGAATGGTGTTTCAGAAGAGTTTGGGAAGTTAGATAATGATAAAGACAGTGGCAAAAATGGAGTTTTAGATGATATTCCATATGAAGTTAATAAAGCGTGTGGTGACTTTGTAAAAGACGGACAAGTGTTTTTAACACGACGTACCGCTAAAGCAGCATATGGTCCAGATTATGACTTTGAAAGTATATTAAAGAATTAATGACTTGATTACCTCGAATTAGCCGAAGTATTGAGACTGATGTTTTGTGATGATGAGAAAAATCTGTTATAGTTTAAGTTATATTGTAGGAAAGGGTTAACAATAAGACAATTGTAGTTAAGGCTTTAATTCAATTGAGCTTTACTGGTGGTCCATTTATAGATAGAAAATGATTAAATTATTTTTACCAGTTAGCTCGTAACCATATCAGCTGATTAGACTACTCAAAAGCAATAAATTAAAGAGCTAAGCACTATGAAATAAGTAGGTTGTAATTTAAATTAAAAAATAATAAATTTAGGTACCTGACAAAATATAATAATTTCAGCAAACGTATTTTTGTACTTTGCGATAAATTTTCTTCGCAACTATCGTGAAATTAGTTACACTGATGTTAAAGGGTGTGTTGCTATGTGAAAAAATCGGATGCTTTTTCTTAGAAGTACAGCTTAATCGTCGTCATAGTTCCTTAAAATGTCTAAAAGTAGATTGAAATCAAACCCCTTGTGACATTTTTTATTTGAGTGGTGATGTAATCGAACTGGTATTAAATATTACAAAAGTGCCTTTATTATAATTTAATAAAAAAATGCGCCGTCTTATGATTAGCATTTATTTTGCTTAAGCTCTTGAAGTACACATTTATCTGATTAAATAATAAGTGAAAATTGTAAAAAAGTATAAATTTCCCATTAAGTTATGTAAAATAACATTTTTATTAATTTTGTTAGGGTCTGGTCTTGGGTAAAGGTGTTATCAAAAAGGCCTACCTCAAAGAGATTTATCTTTTTATCTCTATCTTTATTTATTTTATCTCTATCTTTGAAAGTGATTGCATCTTTGACAGTAAATTGAGTTTAGTATCCATACGTTTTAACAACATTTTACGTAGTAGGTATGATTCTATAAAGCTAAAAATATTATTGTGATTTAAATAATATTCAAATAGTAAAATATTAATTATTTATTTAAAATGTTTTAAAATATGTTAATAAGTTTGTAACCTATATTTTAATTTGATTTAAGTTTTTTCTTACATTCAATTTTTTCGTTTATAATTAATTCAATAATATAGTAATAACTTTTCTTTAACATTCCTGGTGTCTTAAAATCTAATGGTGTCTAACCACGCTTTACTTTTATTACTACTGAGATATTTTGAGGTAAATGCTGAGGACGAAAATTTTTAAACAATTTTTCGTTCTCACCATTTTTCAGATGTTTCTCGAAGCAAAGATTACACTTAAACACTCAAAACCAATTGACGTATTTTAAATTGAAAGTTGATATCAACTTTAATATTATTTTAAGTTGATTTTCTATTTAACTTGCTTTAATTTAAGTACTTATTTATAGTTATAATCTTAGTAATAATGGACCCACAATATATTTTCAATTATAATTTCTTATAAATTGGTAAGTTATTTTCTCAGAAACTGTCTTATGATTCCATCTTAAATCATGTAAAATCTACAAGACTGACTTTGAAAAAATTTCAAAAACGCGAGTGTTTTTTATTATTACATGTCTTCATTATTATGCCCAATAAATTCGTTTATCTAAATGAAATTAAAGATTTTTAATTTTATCACTATGAATTGTTTACCTGTAAGCACCAAATAGGTTTGAACTAATTTAAGTATTCTATTGTATAGATATGTATGTCATTATAAAGTATAATAATGGCGACTGTATATTAGAAATATTAAAAATATCAAGTAAGGTTACCAAGACGCTCCTAATCCTAAAATAGTTCTTTTTTTTTGGAATCCGTGTTTATTGGCTATTGGGTTAGTTTTAAATTTTAGTCGTATTTAATTTCCAATACATAATTTAGTGATTAATTACTGTGAATTATAAATGTAATAACTAAATATTCAGTGCGAACTTGATAAAAAATTTCCTTAGGGCTTATTTCATTTAAGATAATTATATTCACATGCTTCCTTTCACAATTTAATTCTTAATTAGTGTTTTAATTTAACTTAAATTCATATTTAGATATTAAACTTTAACTAATAGTTTTAAGATTTATATTTTATGTTAACGTAGCTTATATTATTTTTATCAGCATTCTTTTTTATTATAGGGAATATTTTGCATAGTGTAGATTTAACTTTTTATTAATATTTTCTATGATCCTTAAAAGTTAAAAGTGCTATCAAATAGTAAAAGCCAAAGTAAATTTGGTTTTTATTATTAATTTGTTTGCCTAATATAATCCCAATATTTTTTGCCATAATTATAGTATCCCAAAAACTATGTAGCCATAGAGTCCCAACATTTTTTTTTGCATAATTTACCCATTTGTGTTGTAATTTTTGGCTTGTCAAAAAGTAGCGAATACGGCGTGTGAGTCTATCTTGACAGTAAATGATCAAATCACACTTTATCTCCTCACCAGATTCTACTTACTGATTTTTAATGTAATGTTATTAATATATTTTGTATGTATGTCTATTTTTGTTTATCCATTAATATTATCATTATGATGTACTATTTTCTTCATTTTGATTCTATTTTCCAATAATTTAAATGATAAGTGAATGTTATTATTAGTTATTCATAATATCAAAGTTATTAGTTTCTTCTCAGTGATAGTTAATAGTTATTTAATACTACTTTAAAAAGTACTTAAATATTATGCTTATTTTATTTGTTGCGTTCTAATGTTTAAATATCAGTTTGTCAGGTTGCATTTTTAAATATATTTTTTTTATAATCAAATAAAAATATGATACCCAATGTAGAGTATCTTTTTTGAGTATTATATACCGTGCCAAAATTGTTAAACATGATATAGGTTTGTTTTTAATAACAATAATCATCTTGTACAGAAGACCGGTTTAATT
>DVZN01000807.1:0-11634 GCA_018237365.1 Caria ino melicerta
ATAGGCTGTATCTAGGTAGGCATGATCCATCTTCGACCGCATCGTCACTTAACATCAGGTGAGATGGTGGTCAAATGTCGACCGATTCATTGTAAAAAAAGATTGTCTCAGTATAGTGCTATAATAATAGCAGTGAATAGACCATCTGTCTTCCTGCCAGGAAGCTACACCGTGACCTTTTGACTAGGTGGTAGTTTTGCAGCAACTTGCCTGGATTAGTATTACCGTCTTACTTATTTCTGCCGCGATAACGTCAGTGTTTGTCATTTTCATGTTCCGGTTTGGAGGGTTAGGTACTCGGTAACTTATTTTTGCACCAGGTCTAACATACCGGTCTCATGTTAGCAACACACCATTACCACCTTTGGTGTTTAGAGGCGACGTGAATTTCTTAATACCAGGAAATCCGTCTGCTTGTTAGCCTTAAAAAATACAGAGTCCAGATTTTAATTCTAGAACATTTTGTTTATTCGCTTCACGATTTATTTTAATTAGAAGTAAAGCTATCTATCATTAGTAATAAAACGCGAGTGTTCTTGGAGTCTCCGTGCTGAGCTCGTACTGACTCGGGGGGTTTTTGACCTCTTAGAGCAGCCTTTTCAATCTGAAAATACGAACACAAACTCGAATATTTGTGATAAGCATTTTCAAATTGATTGTATCAAAGACTGTTTATTCTATTACTGTGAACATGCATTTTAATAGTTAAATTCCCTTAATTGATTCAAATATCTCTATATTGACTCGTCAAGTAGTTGAAATATATCAAAATATGTTCATTGATGCAATTCTAATACCATATATCTTTCAATTCTTTAAACGGATGTAGAACAATACTAATATTTTTGTTAACCAGCAAGTTTGGATATTACTTTTTTGTATCAATTAAACGTAAAAATCTATTCCTCAATTAATTTTAAAGCAGGTTTATGCTACTTCTCACAATTCGAGTTTGAGTTCATATTTGGTATTCGTATTGCACAAAATGTAATTCTTTCAAGTTTCAACCAAGTACAATAAATAATTCAGGTAATTTCTTCGGCTAATCGTGGGTGTTCTAGTATATCTACCGGACTTACGAGTCGTATAGATACTAGCACACCTCTGCCGACCCCTTCGGGGATAACAGACGTGAAGGTAAAAAAAAATTTAGCTTAGGTCCCGGGTTCAATTTCCAGGTCGGGCAACTTTTCTTAAGATGTTGTCCAGATTATTCTGATTAAACATGACATTGCCAGGATTGGATGTGCCCGAAGTGGCGATAGGCTTGCCACCTATCACATCATGGGCCCTAGTACCTTGGCTAATCGTGGGTGTTCTAGCATATCTACTGGACTTACGAGTCGTGGAGATACTAGACCAAGACCAACCCCTTCGGGAATAATAGGCGTGAAGGTACTTTTTTTATATTTTAGAGTAATATTTCCCAAATTTTAAATGATAAATAATCATTTTTTAGGTTTTTAGATCTCATTATAATTTAATAATGAGTTGATCGCCTCTGTGGTCAAGTGGTGTCGGTGTACGACTTTGACGCGTGGTTCGATTCCCAGGTTGGGCAAACTCGTTGAAAAACATAATGTTGTGCCCTATAATTTGTGCCCTATTCGCAGCGGACTTGCCACCCGTCACATCATGGAACCTAATATCATCGACGGCTAGTCATGGGTGCATACTAGGCTGTACCTCACCTAGCCTTTTGAGGATATATGGGCGTGACAATTTTTTTAGTTTTCAGGATGGTGTTTCACAATTGAATCAAATCTGAATCATATGTTATCAGGATTTCTTCTAATATTTGATACAAAGACTCAGAGGAATTTGCAAGAATTATAGCGTTTAAATGATCACATTACAAGTTTACTTTTTTTTAATTACTCTATTTTGTTATTAACACAAATTGAGTTTGAGTAATAATTCTGCTCAATAGCAGCCCCATACAATTTTAAAATTTAGAAATTTACTATCTAAATGCTTTTATTATTTATTATCATCATTATTTAAGTGCTTTTATTATATATTATAAAATGAAGGCTATTTGTTAGTATTTGTATCGCTTAACAACTGCACTGATTTCAATATTATTCTGTGTGGTGGTAGCGATTAAAATTTCCATGTTTGCCCGTGGGTATCGTTAAAGGCGATTAATAGCGTAGATAAAGTACACTCTTAGATACCGTGTATGACGGCTGTTATTACACTGCACCACCAACCCCACTGCCAATGAATGAAAAAAAAATTAATGAATGAAAGCATATAATATACCTTGTTTTGATGTTATCCAGCAGTTTCCTGTCACTGTCACTCAGTCTGTCCATTTTAAGAGAAGACATCCAATCGGTTAACACTTTATCATCTTTGACCTTTGCTTTTTCTTTTTTACCTGAAATTTATTTATTATTATTAACTAAACACACTAGCAACATTAAGCTGATGGCAGGAGTTTTGGTGCGATTATGAAAAAAGTGGATGCAGTTTTTTCACAATTACTGAATTTCGTGTCAATACTGAGTAAAATTAGTCAACTTTGGTGACATTTTGTAGAATTTTATTCAGTTAAAGTGCACATGTAAAGTATTAATGCAGGAATTTGTGTTTTCTTAATGTTTTTTTGTACCTGGAATAGGTCGACATTTGACCATTATCTCACCTGATGTTAAGTGACGATATATTCATGCCTATTCACTCTGGCCTTAAAGATATCTAGATTATGTTCCGGGAATACATTAGCAGGCAATGAATTCCACTCTTTGGCTGTTCGAATTAGAAAAGACGAACCGAATCATTTCGTATGGATGGGTGGAATATCTACTACAAAAGGGTGGTTATACGATATTCTTTTGACACAACAGAAGACTACAACTTCTGCATCAGTAAGATATTTCTAGAACACTTACTTTTTTTCTTCTTCTTCGGTTCGCTATCTGAACTGCTAGACGAAGAAGAAGAGCGACGTTTGGTCTTCTTTTTCTTCTCCCGGCGTTTCTCAGCTGGTGGAGAGGTGTCCTTGTTAGTGGTATGGAAGCCGTCCTTCAAGAATGTGATGGTGTGAGAGGTGTACTGAGGCTTCTTATCGTCTTCTTTGGCCTTGGTGCCGCCGCGTGCTTTCTCAAACGCTTTCTGTCGGTCTGACATCCAGTCAGTTTCCCAATGCGGATTCTGTTCTACGAAGTTCTAGAACAAGTACATAGATTCTTTTAAGTTTTTATTTTTTAATTATCCGCCTTATTGGTCGAAGACTTACTGTATACGTCTTACCACACTGGCGAAAAAAAAGATGTGATGCTTTTAAATTTTGAGTATTTATTAAATTTTTTTTTGGCTGTTTGACACAAATTTGAACTTTCTGAATATACGAATTTCTTTATATTAGTACTTCTGACTTTCTGACTGGGAATGGAATGTCAACCTAGGCCTCCCCGGGTACCTACAGCCATCCACATTCGCATTGTATATTGTTTAGTCAATCTTGCATCATCAATTCTTTCTACATTTCCGAACCACCCTTTCGCATTTTTAAACTGACACTTTTTTTCAATTCTACTAATTCGGTCCGCGAACGTTACTCCACAAATTTTCCTGAGCGCACGCATTACCCAGCAATGTATGGGTACAAAACAATAGTGACAATACTTACAGTATAGTTTTTGGAATGCACAACAGATTTCAAGTGAGCAGAGGCGCAATGCAAATCTCCAATGAACTGATCACACAGTTTGCAGTACCACGCTGTCGATGGCACGAAGAACTGGAGTCCTGCAATATATATTCTTCGCTGTTTATACGCTGCTGAGATTTAACTGATCAGGTGAAATATTTGGTGAACAGAATTAAAACATACTTACCTAACCTTATCAAATCAATGTTACAGCAAGTAACTATTTTCTTACAAACAAAATGTGTGTTTTTTTAACTTGTATTGTTTTTAATAAACCAGTAAATACCTTGCATAATTTTGAATAAAAAATATTTGTCACAAACAATGCAACCTCATAGATCCTGTTGTGATAAAACTGAACATATATTTTATATATGATGAAGAAAAATTGATTTAGACTGATACCCTGAAGGATGCACAGCACTACGAAACTTATAGATACTGTATCAGTACTGTACTTCATCTCTCTGAATTCTTTCGTCTAATAAAGAATAAGAAATTTTGCGTTGATATAGTGTATTAGTTTATCGTAGTGATAAGCTTTGGACAATTCATTCATGCAATTTTTATTTTAATCCCTCAGCTTTACATTTTATGACATAATATTTGAATCATTAATATACAAATATTTATTTTATCATGAAAATTGTTTTCTGGAGATCAAGCCTAAGACTCATTGATCTGTGGATGCTAACTACTAGACCAACAGTAAACTTGACATCATGATCTTATAAATTGTTTTAAAGGGTCAAAACATACAGAGGCAAACTTACCTGCTTGAAGCATGGTATTACCCATATCACGCTATTGCATTGTGCATTTGTCATTATATCACAATTGGTATGTTGTTTGTACTTTAGTTAATATAAAAATAAGTTTGTAATATCTCATTGAATATTCCATTGTTGAATTAATGTAACTGTTGCTTACCTTTGATAGGAGTTCTTTTATTCGGTGCAGAGGGGAAATTTGGGAATCCTTCATTAGCATTGGTTATAGAATGCCATGGCGCCTCTAAATGAGCTGCTGCCATCCTGTTAACATAAAATATCAATTTGAGTCTAGCTTTTTTTTCTTGCCCCTGTGTTGGTCCGGACTCCTTTGAAAAATAGACCGCTAACTTCTTTCCAGGCAGCTCGTTAGAGGCGAGCATGTGCTTACTTTCACTGACACCTGACCTTTGACTAAGTAGTAGAGCTTCGCAGTGGGTGGCCGGGGAATAATGGTACCAGCGCCTTATCTAACACTGCCGCCATAATGTCAGTGCTTACTGTTGACGTTTTCCGGTTTGGAGTAAGGTAGTCGGTAAACTTATTTTTGCAGGAGGCGTAACAACTCGGCCTGAGGTTGGCAACGCACCATTACCACTTTTGGTGTCTATAGGCGGCGTGAATTTCTTACCATCAGGGAGTCCGTCAGCTTGTTTATCTTCCAATATTAAAAAACAGCTTATTTTACAAATATTAATTACATATTATGCTGATAAGTGCAAACAAAATTGTTAATTGTTTAAAACTGAATAATGATCTAAAACATTAATATCTTGATTCCAATCAAATGTGGCACATATTGTAACTGACTCATCTTTAACAGTATATATGTCATTATTTAATTATATTATATTTATTATTGAGATACAAAAATAATGTTACACACAGTAAATATTGGTCAGTAAGCATTTATTTTTATATTTCTATTAATTATTATCTATTACATATGGTACCTAATACCTAAAAAGAGAGCACAGTTATTATTTGGGTCTCTTAGATTTAACTTAAACTCAACTTAGTAATTAGTAAAAGGAAAATACTGATAACCATAAAAGTCAATAAGTACTTACTTATGATGTGCGGGTGAATGCAAGTGATTTAAATAGTCCTTAGCAGTGGGCGGGAACTCATTGCACACGCGGCACCAGTGCATTTCAGGGTCGTAGTACACATAGTTGAACTTCTTAGTCGATGCTGATGGGGATCTAAAAATATTTTTAATGTGTCAGCAACATATTTAAATAAATCACGGCAACAAAAAATATGTGGCGTGGTTAAATGAAACCACAATGTTAATGAAACATTTTTTCGAATCGTAGACATTTACCTGAAAATTTTTGCAAAATTTGGGTTTCATCTTAAGTTGAGATGAAAAACGCGATTTTAAAATAAATTTATTTTAATTTTAAAATCGCAGTTTTATATTAATTTAATAAATGAGTGAAAATATAAATGTTACACAGCCAGCTAATGCGAGCCCATGGACTTGGCAGCCGCGCTGCTAGGTGTAATGCGACATGCAACAAAAGAATGAAAAAATGTTTACTTAAAAAATGGACTTCGAATTAAAAATCACAGCATAAATATCTAAAATGAAAGGATAAATAGGCTTATAGTAAGGGAGCCCAGGATGCTAAATGCGTAGTCGTTCGAGCGTTATGGTAACCACCTATTAGAATTTATCGATTAGACGTGGCAAAAAGATCCTGTCGCTTTTATTTTTGGCAGTGGGAGGGGGGCTAAAAAAGTCGGTTGCGTATACAAGCGCATCAGATATTGATAGTATGTAATATGTCTAATGTATATCAATCTGCCAGTTTGTCGTAATGGCACAGAATAGATAATAGTACTAACATACAGGGGAGTGACACTCCCTAACTAAACGCAGGTTTAGGTATAAATCTAGCTGATATCTGAGTGCAATCAAAATTGATACTTAAGGCGTCGGCAAAACGCTACATTGCGCTGAATGTTTGTGGAGGCCAGAGAGCTGCGGAGTCGCGCTAGCGCGATTTCCGCTTTAACTGCCAACTAGATTAGGCAGGCAGCGCATATACCTAAACTGCGGAAACCCCTCTAGTAATGGCTTTGTTAAACTGATGCCGATATTAAACATAGCTTTCTCACCTCTCACTTCTCTTGTCTAATTAATTGCTCTAAATTCGCAGAAAATAAAAGTTGGCCCAGAGCGACATTACTTAACAAGTTATTGCAAACTCCAAATAAAATTTAGCTTCATGTTTGTGACTCTTCCATTAATTGGTGTCACTATTAAATCGTAAATTATTTAAATATACATTTATTGGCCCACAATCTTAATCTTGTGTGATCAAGTATTTTAAGCAATTGTTTTTTTTTTACACTGCCAAAAACATAGTTATAGATGAGACATATAATAGTTAACATAGGTAAAAGGTATCTCACATACCATAATCACGCTCCATTCTCTACCCGAACCTCTTGAGCTCCCATACTATATATAATCAAATAATGTATTCATAGATTAATAAGCCTTATTGAGCGATAAAGTCAACATAGGTGAGAATATTATGAAAAAACAATAAGTTCCTGTTATAATTTATAATAACCTCTACATAAATTCATATTATATAAAAAAAAAACAAGTTTAGTAATTTGTGGTACAGATTTTAACTTTTTTATACATATAATATTTCCTTCTAAACATAATATTAAAAACTAAACATTTGGATAAGGCAAATATAAATAGTCAGTGTAATACAAAGATTAATATTATTTGTTCTTTAAATTTAATAGTGGATGATTTCATAAAATAAGCAGTTAATACAGGAATTCTAAAACCAATGGCTAGGTTGTTAAACATTTTATACACCCAATGATTCCATTATTTTCTTTTTATTATACATAAACTTTACAACTAACATCCAAATTTTAACTTTGTAGACTTTAATATCAATTTAATTAATACAGAACTGAAATATCTTGCCCCAATATTAAACACAAAAATGAATATCTTGTTACAAACTTCTTGATTTCTTCTTTTCTTCCGCGAAAAATTACCTTCTAGTCAAAATACACAATGATTTCTACATCTATTTAAATAACATTTAGTACATATTTATTCAGAAAAAAATACATAATTCTTTTTCACCTATTTAAATAATATGTATATGTATGTAATTATACAGAAATATCAACTTATAAATTCTTACAAATCACAATTAACATACTAATCATTAACAGCAATTATTTCTATAAAGCAATATAAAATATTTAAAAACATAATGTTAAGATCGTCGAAGTCTATTCACAATATGACATCCATAATGTAATGTTTTAGAGCTGTCTTGCCATGGCGAAGTGAGTACCAATTTTTTAGTGGCTGCTACCATCCATAAATACTCCAACAAACCGCTATGATGTTCCTCTTTGATGAACATCAGACACCTTTATATATAGACATTTAAAAAATATATTTCAAGCATGCATGTTTCATAAAATCATGAAAAACTATTTTACATATTTTTGCCAGAATTTGATGTCAAAAAAATATAACTCCATAAACAATAGCAAACCTTAAGATATATCAATTTTAGTAAAAGATAATACATTAATATTAAGAAGGCACCGGTTACGATTAAAGCAATTCGCTTTTAGCACTGAAGACCTAACATCTGCTAACCTTAGCTACTACCGTCGACTTTTATGAATAACAAATGTGCACATCCAAACAATGCCTCCTTATATTATTCTGTATTCTCTTCAAAGTTTAATAGTAATCTAAATACAAAAAAATTGAAACGTCACACACCTCGACTTTCGTTTGGAAGGGCGCTCCACAGATTCATCGGACTCGGGTACTTCCTGAGCTTCCTCTCCAATGATGCCGTTCAACATGTCAACCACATTGTTGATTGTCTTCAGTTTATTCTGAATCTCCAACTACATAAATTGAGTAAAATTTATGCAAGGTTTAATTTCTAGGACCATTTTTAGTTGTGTATAAGCTTAATAAAATAGCAAATATATTCACAACTAAAAATAAATTAGCACAGCGAACATGTCTGTGTAGTATAGCTACATAGTAAATTATAATACACTGTACAGTGTATCAATTTCATCAAAATATTTGATATAAAAATTCATTTATGATATAAATTTAAACCTGTAATTTTGTGTTTTCCTTGAGAAACCTTTTAGTGTCAGGACTCGGAGACCGTTTAGCATCACCGCGAAGTTCATTACGTTGATCTTTTAGAGTGTCAAGCTCTTTCTTCAGTATTCCTGCTTTCCTAATGTAGTCTTCCCGTTGCTTGGAAAGAGCTGCCTTTTGGTGACGCATTTCCGATTCTATAGCAGCTGTAAAAGTAATAAAAAAATGAATATACTAATTCTTTATTTAAAATTAAAATATGCTAAGGCCGAAATGGTATTAAATATTTATAACAAGTATATAAAATTATTAACAGTTAAAACCCTAATACTTTATTATAAATAAACAAGCAGTTTTGTTACAAATACAACAGCAAACAGCCTTATAGAATATTCGTTGGTTGTACCAAAAGTGATGACTGAATAATTGTTTTTCTTGGCTTTTTGAAGTAAGCTGAAATAAAAGTAAGAAAATTTCATTTCACAATAATTACTTGTAGTAAAAAATCAAAGGTTAAAAGGATGAGAAAGATAAATATCAATATCACATATAAGAAGGTGAATTATGTATTTGACAGTTGAACTAAAAATCCGAAAAAGAGTAAATGAATATTCGATTAGGAAAGCCATAAAAATTCATTTCATAAACACCACATATTTAATGTTAATTTAAGAAACAATTTAAAAAATAGAGAGGATATGCATATAAATATATGATGTAATAGAAGCAAGTGCGTTAAAGTATAGTAAATTGTGAAGATACAATCCTCTAAATCAGTGGTTCTTAACCTTTTATGATGGACTTTTAAAGAAAAATTCTTACTTTTTTGGGGCCAACTACAGTTTCTAACGGCCAATCTTCGATCGAGAGATTGCGGCGATCTGGGATGCTATTTTTAAACATTCAGTGATGATTTCGAAATTACCGATGGATAAAATACTCGTCAATCACGGACACTGAGACAAAACAGCTATTTTTGAAATTCACACCATGTCTAACAACAAGATAAAAAATGTGATACCAAGTTCGTATTAAGTGTCAGTGATTTATGAGTATTTTAATAATCGGTGATTACAAAGTCATCGGTGAATGTTCAAAAATAGCACCTCTGAGATAGAAACCAATTTTTCGATTGATCATCATCATCCGTATAGTTGGATTCATCCAGATCTATAACAAATCTGGAGATTGATTATTGAAACAGTTTATATAACAACCGGACCGAAATTTCAATCGAAGATCGGCAAATATGGTTTGAGATCGCTTATTGGAATCCGCCGTAAGTAATAAACAGTAAAACTTAAAATTAAAAATGGATAAAGAGTTTTTTAATTTACAAGTAAATACTTATACAATTGTTTGCCTTGTTCACTACTTGACCTCCTATCTTGACTTGCATCTATTTCTCACTTCATGCCTCGCATCTTCCTTGTGTACTCTTTATTACACTTCATTAACCAACTATTTTCTGAGTTAATTTTTTGCAGACGTTATCTATGTATGTATACAGTTTCTATATTCCCTAATACATACTAAACGGCCTAAAGTCTTATTTTAATTTAAAAGATAACATTAGATTGGTATTGCAATGAAACTGGGTACTTACATTAAAATAATAGAAACTGGCGGTATTTGAACGCCAGAAGTGAAGTTATTTTTTTTCTTTTCTAACAAAACTGTCAAACGGGGTATCAAAATAAGGGTTTTGATTTTTCATCTTTAGTGGTTATTTGCGCAGATGAGCTATTTGTTTTCTTATAATTGTTATTTTTTGAATAGTTTCTACTTCTAGTGCTGCCAAGAACTACCAGTTAAGAACCACTGTTAAGTTAAGCAATCCTGGTTACAGGTGCAAGTCACAAAAATTAATATAAACTTTAAATTGAATTGTAAGGGATTTTAAAATACCTTACAGAATATAAACTATAAATTACCTGATGGTCAGGAAGGAATGTCTATTTATGTCATTGTTGTGTATTTGATTACATATGTCATATTGATTGTAATATTATTTGTATATGGGTATTCGATGAATAAATGAGTTATGTTTCTGTCTTGCAATTGAGATACTATAGTGTATCTCAATTGCAAGACAGAAACATACTTTTTTCGAGGTCTCTCAACTAAATTTTATACCATATTGATAATGTCTTGATTACAAGGATTAACAAAAATAAAACATTGCTCACTTAAGACAATATTCAGAAAACATCATGCCCCTAACACATACAAAGAAGCAACAGAGTAAAAAATAAATAAAATAAAAGTTTGTATTGTACTGTCTAAAATAGATTGAATGGTATTAATATGCATGAGCAATTAATAAATACATTACCTATCTTTATTTGATCTCAGTCCGTTACCTCCATGTTACGATTTGTTCTTAATTTTGTAAAAATGTTTTTTCATGACAATTAAGAACAAACCATGAAACAGTCTGCAAAATTCTCCCATGATGTTTATTTGATTGAATATTTGATTTTTAGGGTTTTGTATACATAAGAAAAACAGAACCCTTAAAAAAATCACTTTGTTAAGAATTTGTCTGTCTATACTTTCTTTCTTGGGATTGCATAGGGATATGGAATTGAAATGTATACTGTTCCACTGACCTAGAATCATGAAAATACTCTAAAGATTAAAGTAAATATGTGATGTAAAATAAGCCTAAAGTTATTGTAAATAGAACTCTCAGTGTAAGAGTGTATTTCATTTTAAGGTGATTTTTATATGTATATAGACCTATATAAAATATGGAATGCTTTGAAGTCTACTTGCCAAATCCCTTATTTACGATTTAACATAAGAAAGACTGGTGGGGAGTATGGGTACCAACGTCAATCCCCACTCATCTTCATTCCACACCAGACCAACTACCCCATTACAACCCACCCCACCCTAACCCCCTCGTCCTTACCACGCCCCACTCGTCCCTACCACGCCCCACTCGTCCCCACCACGCCCCACCCCACCCCTCCTCATCCCATCTAACAAATAAAAAAATAATAAATGAAAACGGACTATGCGTTAATGAATCATTGCAAATTTTACATTATGTCTTTTTGCCCTCTCCC
>DVZN01000808.1:0-11632 GCA_018237365.1 Caria ino melicerta
TTCGACTACATCGTCACTTAACATCAGGTGAGATGGTGGTCAAATGTCTGCCTATACATTGTAAAAAAAAAAAAAAAATATTTGTACTCGTCGCAATTTTAAGTTGTTGCCGCAAGGTATTGAGATTTTAATACAGAGGAACGTAACTTAAGATATTCTCATTAACGGCCGGTTTCCGTAATCAATCTATCCTTCATTTTGCCTACTATTGATAGCGCTATCTCCACTTTTTGATATGGGGATATGAGATAGCGCTATCTCGACAATAGGCCAAATAAAAGATAGATTGAGTACTGAAACCGGCCGTAAATCGTTTTGTTTCGTGATATGCGTATCATCAGTAAGTCGTCTTCTGCATAGTGTAATAATAAACCATGACGTATACATAATCTGCATTGCATTTTCTGTTTTCACTTTTCAATTCACGCCGCCTATAGACACTAAAGGTGGTAATGGTGTATTGCCAACCTGAGGCCGGGATGTTAGGCCTCGTAGAAAAGTAAATTAATGGCTACCAAACCGGAGCACGTAAATGACAAGCACTGGTGTTATGACGACGGGAATAAGTAAAGCAATGGTACTAAAACAGGCGAGCAGCTGCGAAACTACCACCGTCACTGATGATTGTTGGGTTGGGTTAGGTTAGGTTAGTAAAATATCTTGTTCACATTGGCCAAATGATTTTAGTATCGCGATCGTCATTTTGTTAAAGCCTTTGGCAAATGTCTACTGAGGGCATTTTATCTTTAAAAGTATCGCTTACGTGTTCTATGTGAATATAAGATTTCGTATTCTTTTCGTGCTTTGTAGTCAAAATTATTGTTATGTAAATACACAATTATTATAAAATTAAGATACTTAAGAGCTATGGGTTCTCATTGTATTTAATCTTATACGGCTTCATAAAAGTAGATTAATAAAATAGCCTCGACAACATCACTATTCTTATAATACAGGAATTGATTATATCCTTTGTTATATAAACCGTTCTTAGAATCAGTTTCATTCAAAATAGACAATTATCCGTCACGCCGTTTCAGCTGCACGAGAAAAGGATCGAATGAGAGATCCGTTCATATCCTTCACGGAGGAGATGCACTCCGTATGCATCGATTGTTATATATTGGGTCTACGTGGGAAGATTAACGAATAACGGGTTCGGGTCGACTCTGACGGAGGCGGGTGTTTGTGTGATAAACACCGACTGTCGTGTGCTGAACATAAATGTTCATATGTCTGGGTCTGGGTATTTATTAAATTTATTCTGTTATATGTATTTCTATGTATAATATCGTTGACTAACACCCATATCACAAGCAAATAATTTGCTTATTTTGGGGTTAGATCAATTCGTGAAATTTGTCCAGTGATATTACGCTACGCTTAAACACTCAAAACCGATGATATATACCTATTCCAAAATTTAGTAATAGGCTAAGACTGAAGTAAAGAGAACAATGCTTATAAGGAGAAATTCCACAGCTAATTTATTTATTCAATGTAGTATTTATTAATTAAATGTAACCACTGAAAAGTACTGTTCTTAATATGTGTGTAATGATTTTCAGGATGCCTTCCGCAGCGCCGCCCGCCGCCGGAAATGGCGTTCCGCCCAGCGAGCTCGAGCAGCTCCAATTACGTGCTGGAGAGGTGACCGATGAGGTAAAGTCATTTCCTTTCGACATTAGAATGTTGATAAACTAAGATATCACTTGGTGGGAAAAGATTATGGTCACCTTAACTGGAAGCAAGTATTTTATAGAGATAAAATGACTTCGATATGTAGGAGATAACACAGTCCACAATTATACGCACTGCGGTCGTCAACCCGCCTGTCCAGCATAGTGACTATGGGCAAACACCCCCTCTCAATACATTGGGGGAGGCCTACATCCAGCAGTGGTAGTAGCAGTGACCAGCAATTTTTAGTAATACACTACTGCCACGTGTGTGTTTAAATAAATTCTCTACTTTCCATAAAAATGGAACAGCAGAATACGATAGACCAACTACCTACTTGCCTTGTAGCTCGTAAATGGCAGGCAAAGGTGAATGACGTTACTGATAGCTTACTTCACCCTGTCTCAGATTGGTAATATGGGTACCATTAATACTGGTGCTCTTAGATTACACTTATTTTCTTATCATCAGCTGACTATATGTCCAGTTGGTTTCTTTCTAATACTCTAAAAAAGGCAAGATGTGATTAAATAATTTTAATTATATGAGATAGATAGCTTGCTTCGAATACATGGATTTGAAAACGTTCTTAATTTAAATACATCACAATGGATAAAAAATATCAGTAGTATTCCTGTGCGCCGAACAAAAAATATTCAATAAGTCTATTGACTTATAAACGCCAGTGGAACTAATATGAAGCTTGAAATTTCCAGGGCGTACTGCCTACTAAGACAGTCACTCTATTTGATATTATCCTTTGTATATCGTACAATAAAAATAATATATTATAGAGCGTTAAATGGTTCTCTTCCTACTTCCCTACCTTAATCTGATTAAATAAACTTAAAAAGTTGGCTTCTTCATTCTGGCGTAAATCAGCAGGTACGAAGAAAAGCCAGAATTTGGTCCGTTCCTACTTTCTATTTCGACTTTGTTTAATTATTTTGGGCAGCTCTCTTTGAAAATTTATTGGATCAAATGATCGTGTTAACATCTACATATTTACGCTTTATCGGGAATATTCCTATTTCTATAATTTACTAGATTTATGACCAGTTTCGAATTTGAATCTTCGGCGATATATTTCTCGAACACCGAAACTTCCGCAAATACATAAATTCGTTACGAAAAGAATATATTTTAGGGTTTTATTGAATCCAAAGCAAAAACTCCTGCAAAAATGTTAGGAATCCTGACTAAGCTTAAGAAGTACTTCGCACCTAGTCTACTTTTGTCCCTTTACCAGGCCCAAGTTCGTTCGTGCATGGATTACTGCTGTCACATCTGGGCAGGTTCAGCTGGTTACCAGCTAGATACTTTGGATTCAATAGAACGGCGGACAAAAAGATTGATCGAAGACTTAGAGCTGTTTAGTACCAAACTCTTAAATCTTAAGCATCGGTGCCGAGTCGCCAGTATCTGAGTCTTTTACAGGATGCACTTTGGTGAATGTGCACAAGAGCTTCATAACCTGATTTCACCGGCACATTTTCTTAGCCGTGATTCGAGACGTACGGCAGGGTATCGTCCTTTTTTAGTTGAAATCCCATCCACACGAACAAAAAGCTTTTCCTCTTCTTTCATTATTCGAACGGCTAAGGATTGGAACTCTCTACCAAGGAAGGTATTTCTTGCTCAGTATGATTTGAGCGTCTTCAGGGATAAAGTGAATAGGCAGTATACTGTCATCTTCGATCTCTTCCTCGCTTACAATCAGGTGGGTCGCAGATCATTTTACTAAGCTATCAGCAATAAAAAAACAATAATTTTATTAGTCCGGTCATTATTTGGCTCGATAGTATTAGTATGCGGATAGTGCTACAAAAACCTATCCTTTCTAACTAATAAATAAAAAACCCACATCCAATCTTTATTTAAAGATTGCTTGTTTACGACCTATTCAGAAAAGGCGACTCGACTAATCCAGGCCTTCATGTACAATACCAAAGAAACGTATTCGCTTATATTTGAGATGCATCTTTATTGCTTTTTTATATAACTTTGTTTTTTTTATTTACAGTCCCTGGAGTCGACGAGACGTATGATGCAACTATGTGAGGAGGTGAGTTTCTTCGACGACTTGACGTAGTACTGATGACAATTCCAATATCTTAAGGATTCTTTATCAGTAATTTTTTTTAAATTTAATGTAAAGTCGATGTTTTCATATTTAATATAAAGTCGATGTTTTCATATCGAATATAATCTTTGGAGAATTTAAAAGAAATGCTATTTTTGCTTTATTAAAATTGTATTATTGATTGAAATTTGTTCAAGTTATAGAATTCAGGTCTATAAGTTAACTGATTTTAAGTTTAGTAGAATCTGTTTTTGATATTATAAATTGTTGTGTGTTTTATATCACTTTATTAATTTTCAAGCGAACAATGTTTCTGGAGAGAGTTTGTCGTTAAAGACCATAATGAGATAACCATAAAATTTGTCCGGACCCGTTGTTGATTAGATGTTTTTACTTATTTCCACGCTAGTTTTAAGTATTTATATTGAGTTATTACGTTGGTTATATGATTATTTGTGATCATCTGTGAGAGAGGTGTTCTCGATGCGAGGGAGTGAGGGGTATAGCGAAAGTGTCCTGGATAGCCCCAAGCTCGGTTTGAAGGCCGAAGCCCCCCTGTACCCTTTAGGGCGCAGCCTTTGCTATCCCTGGCTGTTGTGTGTCAATGTCGCTAATGTTACTGTGTTATATATTATTCGATGTGTATGTATACTTACTAGCCGGTCGTACATCTTTTGTTTTTATGTTCCTGCCCCCTTAATATAATATATGTACTTTATTTATTAATCCATATTGGGTGTTGCATGATCCGTGCCTACAAGTGTATCCAATATGTTAGAGGTCTTTATAGCCCTTTGTGTTGTATGTAGCGATGTATAATAAATGTGAATTAACAACTTCCCCTTTCCTTTTATAGCGTTGACAGTTAATTTAATCGCAATGTTATTTTAAGAATATTCGTGTTATTCTTCTGTTATCTCTTCCAACAGATAATTAATTGTCAACACTTAACAAGTCTTATATTTTACAATTCATAGCATGAAAGCCCATTATAATAGAATTATTTCAAGATTTCTTTCCTTCCTAAATACATTAAAAGGAACACTGTTAGAATGTTAAATGACCAAATTTGCTTTTCTTTCTAGTCTATTTTGTTATGCTTGGGCTTGCTTTGATAATTAATTGGTCGCAAATCTTCTTAATAACTGTTCGCCTACTGGGCTCTTTCAAATTTCTCAAGCACAACTCTTACTTCTTTCGTTTCTTTCTAAGTTGAACTAAACTGTTTTACCGTTATATTTTTGTTTCATACCTCTTCTATTATGAAACTCCCCACCTTATATTTATTTGTTCAAACGTCTATTTTTCTATTATGTGTTTTCTTTTACTCTATTATAATAGGTCTCTGTGTAGTGGCTGTTCTCTGTTGTTGACTGTACTCAATTTTGTTGTATGATTTTCATGCCTTCTCAAACATTCACAATACTATCAATATGGGCAATACCACACCCCTACCAACTACTGAACTCCAACAGATTTATCGAGTTACACCTTGCAAATTCTCACAACAAATACAGACCAATTAAAATATTTATTTTACGGATACCTTGTTTTGTTCCTATAGTTTGCATATTATATATTAAACATTTAAAACTATTTTAGTTACTATAAATTATATATGTATGATTATAAAATATTATTTATATATTTTTTGACGAAATACTTTAGTCTGTAAGTCTGTACAATGTATATCAGAAATATATCGACACAGTACAAATTTCGCAAACTACCATTGACACAGTTCAAACTTAAAAGAGGATATCTTTAAATGTTAAAGATTTGGTTTTTTTAAATTATGTTTAGCAATGTTTCAAAGATGTCCTCTTCGCTAGTATTGAGGTTACTAAACATGTACTCGTGCTCGCGTGTTCGCCAGAGCGTCACAGCCTGGCGGAGGTGCGGCGAGCGGACTCGATCCACTGTCCACTCACTCGACTATACCCCTCACAACTAACATGCTCTCTGACTTTTTTTTCTGCCGCTGGTGTAGAGCAAGGAGGCCGGCATTCGTACTCTGGTCGCTCTAGACGACCAGGGAGGTGAGTGATCTGCAATTGCAACACTAAATTACTTACAAGTTTTATTATTTTACTTTTTCGCTAACTTACTAAGCGCCGTAGGGTTTTCAGCCCACCCGAAGACGGGCTCATCGTTATAGAAGAACTTAAGGAAGTACCAACTGTATGCTTTGAGTAACATTTTTATTGTTGCAATGCAAAGGTGCGGGCATCCTCTCACTTCGTTTTGAAACATTTTATGACTCACACACTGAGAAGATCACGGAAAACCCACATCTTTGTATAGTTTTTACGCTATACGTTTGTAGCTATTATACACCACTTTGCACAACTAATCAGCAAGAGTTAATCAGACGACCGCGTCCGAACGATTCGACATACAATCGAATTATATTATCGTTAGCTACTCGTACATTCCGCATCAGATGATCGTACTCGTATCTTTCGACAACTTTACTTAATCACATGAAACTATCGATATAGCTTATGAAGTAAATTCGAAACGCTTCTCCTCAACGCACGACTCTTAACATCACACAGAATAATCATGATTCATATGAAACTAAGCACAGATAAAACTTGATCTGGTTTTACTTGCAAGCTTCACTGCATGCATGTCATTGTTCGAGTAGTGTGTGTTAGCGCCGAGTGCACGCGCGCCGCACGCCGCCGTAGCGCGTCACGCCCGCACCGCCACGCCACGCCGCACCGCACCCGCGCGCGTCCGTGCGGACCCCGCGGCACCGAGCGCACCAGCCCTGGGTGCCTTCACATGTCCGCACGCTCACTGGCCCGTTGAACGGATCACATCTACCGCACTAACGAGCTCCTCTACATTTTTACTCGCCTGGTACTCGGACGCGCTAAAGGGAAAACTAAACTGTCAGCATCAAACTAAGACCTTGACAGGATCATTATAATTTGTTGGTATTCGTACGTGCTGTAATTTAATATAGATTGCAGCTGTCAAATGTAACCTCAAATGGTCCTGGATTATTTTTTTATTATTTTCTTTAAAAAATTATCTTTCGCTCTCGCTCCTTGAACCTACCTATATGATGGTTGCTGATACCATATTAGTGTGAGTGGAAAATTAATTTTATACTATAGATCAGACAAGAATACTGTAAGTGAATGAGAATAACCCGGTGTTTCCCTTTAGCGCGACCGAAGCAAAAGCAGATGTCGCGTCCGTTCTTCGAGTGCAGTGACTCACTCATGTGAATCCACCCTTTTACGCACACCCCGATACTCTCTCCTGCGATACATTATTTTGATTTGTATTTTATGTATAGAGCGAGGACGCCGGGGGGCAAGCGCTTCATATGTTGAGTCACCAGGGCGGTAAGACTAATACTGAACACATGGGTAGACAAGCCGTGAGAACGTCTGTGTTGAATGTGCAGTTAAAAATTAATATCTTTATTTTTCTTTGACGTTTCTCTTTAATACCGACTTATCTCAGATCGATGTTGCGTATGTTCTATGTTTCGATGGGGTTGAATTTGACAAAATAGTGTAAATAGATACGCCCGATGCCGTTCGTTGCTAAATGTCGCAAAAGACTATCACTCTATCTTTTGCTGAAGTTAATTTGAATGAGCTGCGCAATCTGTTTAGTTCTTCCGTTGATGTTATCGGCCGGAACGCTTTTTATAGGTATATTTATTTATCTTTCCGAATCTACTCTCTTCTCTTAATGAACTGCGGTACTGAAATGAATGCGCGTTTACCGAGTGTGTCTGTTGACTTATAGAGTATATGGTATACGCCTTCATCTCCATGGCTACGTACTGTTCATGTTAGAGCCGTAGGTCTGTAACTGTTAGCTCGATGCGATCTGTGTCAGTCTGCGAGGCCGGCGGCCACGCCTCCGCGCCGATCGCTCCTCCATTTTTTCACTGTAAATTAATTACGAGTACCGATTGTTTTGAATCATTCAGTAGATTAGAATTCATTTGCCAAGTTGACATGTTCATCGGCGCCGGAGGAGTGGCCGCCAGTCCTCGCGCGGTTCACCGTGACCATGTTCATGTATTTATGTTTTATTTAGTTGTCAGTTTGAGTTTTTTGTATTGAGTTGTCCGGCGCGGAGCGCGCGCACGCGTTGGCCGGCGCACGCGCCGCCCCCGGCTCTCACTGCGATCTGCATTCGTTTGGCGAGCTATAGTGACATCATTATTGTGTTGTAGAGTCACGAGGTGGGCATGAAAACCCTGGTCATGCTGGATGAACAGGGCGGTAAGCATCCAGTAGTATTTTTTACATTAAACTTAGTGAGGCTTTTATCTTAAATGCCAGTTCTAAATGATATGAAAATTCATTGAATGGCAATATTTGACATCATAATGTCAATTAAAGAATCTTAACAGATAATAAAGGACAAAGGTAAAAAATCATCACCATTTAATAAACTGTGACAGTAAACTGGCGACGTCCTCGAGACGTCCTCATAATACTATTGAATAGTCGTATCGTTTCCCTTAATGCTATTTAAAACGTATTTGTTTTCTTTTGTATTTCTCACGCATCAGCTATGCACGACTTCTTCGATTTCGCTGTTAAATGCATGAACTTAGTATTAATGATATTATATTTTTAATTAATCTAAATGTTAGCCCTTTAAAGTATTTTGATATTATCACTTAGTATCAGCACATTCATCATATAAAATTCAAAGGTAAAAAAATGAATTTACTAGTCTTAATTAAATTAAGTGTAAGACTAGAGAACTTTGTGTTCTGAAAGTGTTTTATAAAACCTATGTAAGCAAAATATAAATATTAAATTGAAAGAGTTCTTGTCCTACACTTATTTTCTTTTATTGTCGAGAGCGTTGAGAATTTACAATCAAAATGATCATAATTGTCGCGACAAAATAAAGAATATAAATGTATATCATTCAATGGTTGTAAGGACACTTCTAAAGCAACTTTTGTGTGTGAACAGAACAATTGGACAGAATTGAAGAGGGAATGGACCAAATAAACGCTGATATGCGTGAAGCCGAGAAGAACCTCTCAGGGATGGAGAAATGTTGTGGCATTTGTGTTTTGCCATGTAATAAGTAAGTATAAGTCGTTTAAATTTGATACAGACTGTACCCACGAAAGAAGTTCCGCCGATTTTTACTTGAACTATAGTTTAAATGTCTTCTATTTTATACATAAAAGGAGTCCAACGGGCTCGTGGTTCACCTGTGACCTGATGGTAAGTGACCACTGCTGTCCACGAATGAAGACAATATATACATATAGCGTTATTATATGTGGGCATTATTTATACCCACCAGAGGCGACTCGTGAAAGATTTCATTGGGAGTTCACTAAGAAAAAAATGTATTAGATACTACCATTATGTAGGTTTCTGTTTAATTATCTGTTGACATATTATACCTCCTTTCCATCACAGAAGGAAGCTTAATTACGGTACAGTTTCCACTATTATTGACAATGTAAATATATTTTACAGGAGTGCGTCATTTAAGGAAGACGATGGTACATGGAAAGGTAATGACGATGGTAAAGTGGTGAACAACCAGCCCCAGCGAGTCATGGACGAGAGGAATGGTATTGGCCCACAGGCTGGTTACATTGGAAGGTTAGTATACTCTTTCAAAATCATTTTGAAAACATATCCCGCCCTTTTCAGGCAGACGCGGCGGTAAATGAAAGCGAAAGTAACTACAAAAATATGTCCTGCACTGAGAGAAAGATTGTTATTTCGCTCTAACTGTTAGTGATTTCCTATAATTGTTTCTCTGTCTATACAGTTTCGCAATTTATGCGATTCGCATTTGACAGGAACGCCGTGCACCGCGATACGACTGTGGTACTGCTATTGTAGATTCGTTGGTGAGAGCGATTTGTCGTGGTTTGTCTTTTTTGACAGAATTTCGTAACCAAACATGAACACAGTTATTGATAAAATTATTAATGAAATTCGAAATTAGACCAAATTATATCAAAACCTTGTATTTCTCAATGTCCAATCAAATATCATATAATTTATAATTTAACAATTCAACGATTATTAACATCGGTATTTAAAAAAAAAACAAATTTTGCATTATAATGTACAATTCATTATTTTTGATTTAATGCCAATCAATGCCCCACGTCTAAGAGCCTTACACGGACAGTTAAAGGTGACAATTTAAATATATATATATATTAAAAAATGAACCGTTCGTTTGGTAATTTTTAATCGTTAGATTACATTTATGTGTTATTTGTATTATAATGTTTTTTTCTCTAGATTATAAATCAAAAGGTATTACGCGAATGTAATAATATATTTTTGTAGTGATCTACACACAATTATAATTGACTAAAAACAGTAACTAAATTCAGCATCTTGTATTGGCAATGTATGTATAGGGAGCGGACTTGATGTTTCGCTAGTTGATCGTTTCACCATGGAAACATTACTTTACCGCGGCGTCTATGTGAAAAAGGCGTTAGGTCTGAAACTGTGGAAAGCAGGATCATACAAAAATGCTACGCCTAAGATGCAGCACTTTTGTGGACCCGCTGGCGTAAATTTCTTACTATCAGGAAATACGTCTGCTTGTCTGTTTGTTGCTTTGCCTTCCATTATTATAAAAAAAAATTAATACTTATTGTTCCGGAAGAAAACAAAATCCAAAAACACAAAGATTACTTCAGCCGTTCTCAAGTTACAAATTGTGGAACTAATACATTACAATTGGTGTTTTTTTTCTATTAATTAATAGGCAGTCATTTGATCGCCATTTCAGCTGATGTTAAGTGACGATGCGGCCGAAGATGGATCATGCCAAAATAAATTTAATAAACGCCCAGACGCAGAAATACGTACTTCTATTTTTATTACACAAACGCAAATATTCAAATGTTCCTATTTGACACTGCTATATTCAAATGTATTATTTTAAAAGAAGCTATTTAATACTAAAATCTTTATCTAACGCCTTTAAACGGCTCCAACGATTTTCATGAAATTTAGTATGCAGTAGGTTTAAAGAAAAAAATCAAACTAGCTAGGTTTCATTTTAGGTCCGTGTTTTCATGCTATGAAAATTTGCTACAGTTATCATTAAAATAGGAAAGTATTTGGTTGACATCTACAAAGTTGTAATAGTCTAGTTGGTAAGACGGGCGGCTACAAACCGGAACACCCAGATTCGAATCCCGAAAGCTTTTTTATTTTTTAACCGAGGTCACCCAGGTACTAGTATATTATTTCAATAACTTCATTAGCAGACGTTATTAGCTACCTATTAACGTATTAATAATTATCGTAGCCCAATAGACTGCGTGAATTACAAGAACTGTGCCAATATTGTTTCTTCTCTTTTACATAGAATCAATGACTGGTTCACCTTGAAATTAAATAATTGTTTTACAACGCAAATGGGTTTTTGTTACGCTCAAGGCTAACAGGCCACATAAATTGGGCCTAAACTGGATTTGTTTAATTTGTTCGTGCTATTGAAGGGTTCGTTATAATTACATACATACATATCTTCACGCCAAGTCCCTTACGGTTTGGCAGAGAGTATCGAGTGCCGAGTGTCACGACTCCTAGATACTTGCCTAGCTTCCTCCACGTTCATTACTCTCTTCATACATACACGCCGGTTTCGGAGACTTGATCCCACCCTCGGATAATACACGAGCGATTTGGTCATGGAATGTCAACCTAGATCTCCCCGGGTACCTACAGCCATCCACATTCGCATTATAAGTATATGTATGTGTTTTATTGTATTGTATTGTATTATATATAAATACAGAATATTATCCTTGATATTACTTATAGAATTTTATATATTTATAGGTTAGGTATTTTAATTTAATTTTATATTTAA
>DVZN01000809.1:0-11632 GCA_018237365.1 Caria ino melicerta
GTGTTCTAGTATATCTACTGGACTTACGAGTCGTGGAGATACTAGCACACCTCTGCCTACCTCTTCGAGGATAATAGCGTGAAGGTACTTACTTAGTCTAGTTTACGCCAACAGAAGTACTAACATTACATTAATATTTATGTAAAACTTTTGTCATATGTAATCATATTCGGCAATCGCTTTTTATATGGAAACCGAACCACCTTTCATCGTTTATGTCTACCGCAAATATTCACTTATTTATTTTATTTCAAACCTTTTTTAAATTCATTAAAAACTCAGTTTACAATAGTAATATAAAATATTCCTTAAATAATACTAATAAAAAATCTTTTTGCAGTATTAATATAAACTGTGCTTTTAATACATTTATTCCGGTATTTTTAAAGGTATAATATCGTTGACTAACAACATTCAAAAACAGGAAAGTTAATTGCTTGGGGTTAGATCAATGTGCGTGATTTGTCCAGGTATATTTATTTATTAAACAATAAGTATTAAAAAAATATAAATATCATTCAATTTATAAATTAATTATTTTGCTAATATTATAATTAAAAAAAAAACAATGTAAATTTATTTTATTTCAAATCACATCCATAAATAAAATAATAATGTTTTTTTTAAATATAACCGATTTCAAATTATTTTTTTATTATTTATTGTTATATTGACTTCTTATTTTAATAAGTAAACAAATGTATTAATGAATGAACACTTTATTGTGCACTAATAAATGATACTTACAAATATATATAGCTAAGCAGCTAATCACTAAGAACAAAAAAACAATAGGAATTATGTAGGTATACTTAATGTAGGTACATGTTATAATATGTATAACAATACGTTCGCTTATTTAAGATATTGGAACAGATTTCCAAAAAAAAAATACACGCATTTTTCATCAGCTACAGAGTCCTCATACCAGTTTTAACTTTCTGCATTAAAAATTTCGGAATGTTTCATAAAAATCCCATCCCACAAGTAGCCCGTGTCACTCTCCATCCCTTTAAATATTTCCATATAAAAAATCACACCAATCCGTTTAACCGTTTTGACGAAAAATACGAACAAACAAATATTCACATTTATAATATTAGTATGGATTTATAATATTGGTGTGGAGTAGCCGTTACCCGGGCTTTCCGAGTTTATTATTTACGAACAAAATGCCGAAAATTCGCCTCATTTAAAACATGAATTTATTATTCGGCTTTTTTGTTCGTCTCATTTTTGATTCTCTTTATGTGGTTGTACCGAAAAACTTAATGTAAAATTGTGATATTCAAAATTTTATTCAAAATCTTGGTGTTTGTTTCTTACCAAACTAATATTATTCAAAATATAATCTTGCTTGTTGTTTTTCAAAAAATATGTAAACGATTTGCAGATCATGAGTTTGAAAGCTTGAATATTTAAAGGTACAATGATTTTAGGTGGCTAGGTTCACTTGTTTTTATATTTTTTGTTTTATGTCTTAACTTTATTATCCCAAAAATTATACAATATTTAACTTATTTTTAATTTAATTGACTGCATAATTTCTTGGATAATCAAACAAACAAAACATAAGATGGATAAATAATTACGATTGCCGCCCCTAGATGACCGCGCCAATATTTTTTTAGTCTCACATAAATAAATAAGTAAATCACACTTTAAACCACAGTTCTCTATTATTTTAGGAATTATAATAATTTATCTAAACAAAAAAAACTGTAAAGAGAAAATCGTTTTAATTTAATTCAGTTTTGTTACAAGAACCACATAGGCTAATTCACAAATTAAAACTGGCTGCCATTATTTCAAGTTAAATTCAAAACTTTAAGGCAGTTCTGTCAGGATTCGAACCTGACTGAGCTACCTTAAAATATAAATATATCTCATATCGGTTTTGAGTGTTTAAGTATAACCTTCGCTTAGGGGAAAAATCAGAAAAATGCTAAGAACGAACATTTTCGGCGCCTGTGCGGATTGAACCCATGTTACGAACACCCGTCGAATTTATCGATAATCGACGTTATCGATAAAAAGAATAAGAACGATAAATTAGATGGGTGCTAGCCACGAAGCTTTGGTGCGTTTAGGACGTTGGCTCGAAACGCCGGAGTCGTGTGTTCAATCCCCACAGGAGCCGAAAAGTTTTTCATCCTTAACATGTTTCTATAATCTCATAATTAATTTATAATATTTGTTTAACAGAATGAAGACATTCATCATTCTTGCCACCGTCTTAGCAGTGGCTCTGGCCATTCCTACAGAAACCTACAACCCTGAGTATGACAACTTCAACGCTGATGAGTTGATAGAAAATGATCGACTCCTCAAAAACTATGCCAAATGTTTCTTAGATCAGGGACCATGTACAACAGAAGGAGCTGATTTCAAAAGTAAGTTTTGACGAACTCAACCTAATCTAGGATTGGGCCTGGTATCCTTTCTAAGTCGCAGAGGTCAGATGGCAGTCGCTCTGCGTAAAAACTGACACCCTAGTAAAAAATCCCAATATAAGTTAGCCAAGATGATACCTCGGTATCATCTGTTATAGAAACGAGATAAGGCTAGGAGGAAGAGAGAGACTTATAGCTTGCTGGGTTTGTTTACAACTGGTAATGTTTTTTCAGAAATCATTCCTGAGGCATTGAAAACGAAATGCGCTAAATGTACACCTAAACAACGCCAGCTGATTCGTAAAGTATGTAATGCTTTCATCGAGAAGTTACCTGACCTATGGGAAGAAATCAAAAAGCAAGAAGATCCTGAAGGGGAATACAAGGAATACTTCGAACAATTCCTGAAATCCACCGACTAAATTTGACAATCAAAAATGTATAGTAGCGTCGTTTACGACAGGCTTCATTACTCAATCTATCCTTCATTTCGCCTATCGACTTTAGGCAAAATCAATGATAGAATGAGTACTGAAATCGGTTATCAAAAGGTTACCAGCGCCATCTCTTTTTATAACTTTGAACCAAAAGATCAAGATAAAAAAATTAAGTAACCACTGACGTAAATAGTTAATGACTGTGATCATCTCGACAGTTCACCATAAATTGTAGCTAAGAACCATAATGATGTCAGATTTTAAGCAAATAAGCCTTATTACAATTGGATTTTTTAGAAGCTACAACACAATATTCACACACTAATTACACTTAATAATTTGCTTACTTTGGGGTAAGATCATGTGTGTGATTTTTTCAGGGATATTTATTATTACTGTCCCATGAAACTCATGAACCTCTCACCACCCTCTTTCTGTCGGCGATTAGAAAGCCGCGTATATGATAGAGTTTAACATCAACCTTATTATTACTAAACTCTATACGACGCTATAAAAAACGCACGGTGCCTTTTTAGAACGATGTTACTATAATTTGAATTTCCAAATTATCATGACGCTTCTGTTTAGTATTATAATATGAGGTATTTATAATAAAACGATTTAGCATTAGACATCGGAAACATCACAAAAAATGTAGTTTAGAGCGTAATTTTTTATCTGTGATCACTAAAGTGCTCAAATAAATCTCTTGTTATTTTATCTTTTATTTTTATTGCCTCTGTTGTCGAGCATAGTCAGTGTCCGACTTTGACGTACGAGGTTCCGAGTTCGATCACCGGGTCGGATAAATTGTTTTATGCATATTTTTAGTCTTTCCAAAAAACCGTAACATTGCTTGAGAGTAGATTTGTACCTAACCTATTCGAGGATAATTGATCTGTAAAATCATATTAATGAATTATATTTATTTCTCTTCACTAAATTATAAAGAGGCAATATATTTTTGACGTGCATATGTCTGGTAAACCGTTGAACGACAGCCGCAGGTACGAATCAACGTGACTCATAATGTCACGTTTCACGTTGCAAGCGAGAGCCCAGAATAAACGATAGAGAAGCACGATCGGACTATGCTCGGCTGGTGATGCTGGAGAAGTATGCAATTTCATCAATGGTTTCTTATGACATTATCACTTAAAATTATCGCACGTAAACCAACTTTGCAGACAAATATTTTTTGTTAGTGTGTTTGTTTGATCACATAGACAGCCACTACTAACAAACAGATACTAAAACATTTTTTTAATATTTTGGCAGTCTATGGAAAAGACAAAAAAAATGCTTACTAACTTAAATGAGCTTGAAATAAATACGCCTCTCTTAATTTAATAGCAAAATTTCATTTGAACTATTTCGTATGATTTTGCAACACGGGGTTGCAACTTACGACTTCTGCTGCAGGTAATGTGACGAGGAATGGGGATGGGTGGAGATTGGTGGGGATTGTAGGGACTAGTAAGATTGATTAGGAGATTGGGCACCAAGCTCTCAATTATTCCCTACAAATATATGTTTTAAATTGGACCCCTTAATTAATTGGCCGGGCTCCTTTTTAGAATTGACTTAGTGCCCACCAGACAGCTCGTAAAAGGTGAACATAGACTTATTTTCACTCACACTGTGACCTTTTACTAGGTTGTAGAGCTTCGCAGCGGCTCGTCCGATACCACTGCCTTACCTATTCCTGCCGCCATGACATCAGTGCTAGCCGTTAACGTGTTTCAGTTTGGAGGGTGGGGTAGCCGGTAAACGTAGTTTGAACGAAGCTTCTTTTTACGAATTACTTACATTTTTGAACTTATCAAAACCTTGCTATTTTTGAACGATTTCCTGATAGTAAGAATGATGACAACGCACCATTACCACCTTACCGGGAATTCGTCGGCTGATCGTGGGTGCATTCTAGTATGTACCTCTGCCTACTTTGACGATATATTATTATTGTTTGACTTCGAATATTGTATTAAAAGAACTCACATATGAAGGGTTTCGCAAGAGGTGGTAATTGTCCACCCATTCAGAAATCACTAAAAATGTAAGTTACCCCGCGCATGTGTGCTCTTAATCGGTTTCGGAGACACTTGACACCACTCTCAGACAATGCACGAGCAACTTGGTCATGGAATATCAACCTAGATCTTTCCGAGTACATATAGCCATTCACATTCGCTTTATATACCTATCTGTTTTGTCAATCTTGCATCTTCCATCTTACCACATTATTTAACCATCGGAGCATGCCGCTTATTTTTTTACACAGACACATTTCAATCCTACTCTTCCTCTGATCTCACTATTTCGAATTCGGAATGCGAGCGTCTCAACTTTATAGAGTGCTGTACTATGATCTTTTTCAATGAAATAGATGTAAAATAAAATAAAAAATATCGTCACGCCCATATATCTTCGAAAAGGTTGACAGAGGTATGTACCAGTTTGCACCCACAATTAGCCAACGATATTAAGTCCCATGATGTGACGAGGGGCAAGTCCGTCGCCAATCGAGTACAAATCCAATCCCAGGCAACATTACGTTTTTCAGAAAAACTGAAAAAGTTCATACTTAGAACAAGAATTGAACGGGAATTGAACTCGGGACCTCTCGCGTCAAAGTCGGACACAAGCACCACTCGACCACAGAGGCGATATAGATGTATGAATGATTTATGTATTGAGTATATACTAGTAGTTACCTACAGTACCTTTATTATCCTCGAAGAGGGAAGGCAGAGGTGTGCTAGTATCCCCACGACTCGTAAGTCCAATAGATATACTAGAACACCCATGATTAGCCAAGGTATTAGGGCCCATGATGTAGTAGTAGTAGTAGTACCTTCACGCCTATTATCCCCGAAGGGGTAGGCAGAGGTATGCTAGTATATCCACGACTCGTAAGTCCAATAGATATACTAGAACACCCACGATTAGCCAAGGTACTGAGGCCCATGATGTAATAGGTGGCAAGCCTATCGCCACTTCGGGCACATTCCAATCCCGGGCAATAACATGCTTACTCAGAATAATCTGAAAAACATTTTAAGAAAAGTTGCCCGACCTGGGAATTGAACCCGGCACTTCGGGCACATTCCAATCCCGGGTAATGTCATGCTTACTCAGAATAATCTGAAAAACCTACCTACCTACAGTTACTTTACTATGTCAGCTAGACGATAGATTGCTACTGAGCTGGGGGAGTCGATTACACCTTTAATGCTCACTCACTGCAGCTATTAATAGCACGTATTGAGCAGAACTGGTTTTGTGCTCACCTACACATACACAATGTTGAATTTCGTTTAGGACAGGTTTATTTATAATTGGTTTTTTTATATCACATAATATAATTTCACATTTGGCGTTAGCACTGCTTAACAGGGCTTATCTGGATAAATATCTCGAAAGGTTAAGTTGAATGTGGGAATACGCAAGGATGACCAGGTGGTGAACTGCCTGCTTTATGCAGATGACGCTGTACTTTTAAGGTTAAATATCATCTCAGCTGCAAACACTGGTCACAGTTGTGAAAGATGATTGTAAAGTAACTGCCTTTTATCTATTTATTATTTATTTATAACATTGGAAGGCAAGGAAGCAGATGGATTTCCTGATGGTTAGAAGTTCACGCACCTATAGACACCAAAGGTGGTAATGGTGCGTTGCCAACCTGAGACCGGGATATTAGGCCTCGTAAAAAGTAAGTTTACCGGCTACCTTGCCCTCCAAACCGGTAAGACGGTGGTACCATTCTACCCGGGCGAGCTGTGAATGCAACGAAAACCAAAATAATGGTATTTAAAAGAAGTGAAACCAGATCGGATGTAAGAGTTGTGGTTGATGATATATAATTCCATTCACTTGTTCCAGCACTATGGAACAACTGAATGAAATTGTGTTCTCGCGTCAGCGTTGGACACCGACACCACTCGACCACAGATGCCTATTTATCAATGTATAATATCGCTAAAACCTATACCAAAACAAATAAGTTGGGAACTTTGGGTTAGATCAATTATTCATGTAATATTGTGTACTGATATTTATTTAGAAAAGGCTTGCATAAGCTTACTGTCACTTACAGTGTAACTAAGCGGTAGAGTGTCGCAGCAGCTCTCCCAGATTGGTACCACCGCCTTTACTATTCCTGCCGCCATAGCGTTAGTTCTTGCCTTTGACGTGTTTTGGTTTAGAGGTTACACAATAGCCGGTAAACTTACTTTTGCACGAGGGCTCTCATAACATATCAGCTTCGATTTGGCAATGCAGCATTACCACCTTTGGTGTGTATAGGCGGCGTAAATTTCTTCCCATCTCAGGAAATCCTTCCAGGGTTATAAAAAATATATTTAATTAACACCCATAACACAAGCAAATAATTTGCTTATTTTGGGGTTAGATCAATATGTGTGATTTGTCCCGGGATATTTATTAATATTAATTATTTAAAAACGTATTTTCAAATAGGCGGCGTAAATTTCTTGATATCTCAAAAAATCTGTCGGCTCGATCGCCTTCTAATATTATTTAAAAAAAATATATTTATCTGACTAATCACTAAAACTAGGCCAATCCATCGCTCGTTTGTCTTTTTAAAATGACAAATGGGAAAAATGTAATATTTTTACAATATTATGTATAACTTTTTAACCTTGCGGCTTCTATGAGTGTAGGATTCGTATATAAACTAAATTCTTGAGTTTATATAAACACTTCATATCGAGTATCCTTCAAGACCAGTTTCGTACAAGGTAATTAATTATATATTATTATTTTAGCTTCTGTTGTTGCTCTGCATTATTCATTGTTATAAATTAAACTCGTTTCTTACTTTAGTTGAAACTAACTAATTTGAACGATAAACCACTTGGCTGTGAGTTTAATTATTCAAAAAAAATATCAATTGCCTAGTCTAAACGACACTTAATAATTTCATAAAGTAAATGTTCGTAAAATATCACACTGATATTATAAACGTGAAAGTTTGTTTGGATGTTTGTCCGTCAATCACGCCAAAACTACTGAATGGATTTTGATGAAATTTGATATACAGATAGCATTATAGGATACTCTTTATCCCCTGGGATAAAGCAGGCATTCTCATTTGTAAATGTTGTCATTTCACGCGGGCAAAGGCGCAGCTAGTTCTTTTATAAGTAACTCGATACTCTCTGCCTACCGCGTAAGGGACTTGGCGTGAAAATATATATGTATGTATACAAATCACACATATTGATCTAACCCCAAAGTAAGGAAATTGTTTGCTTATGATATGGATGTTAGTCAACGATATATACATAAAAATAAATGTATAAATACCAGAATAAATTTAATAGACACCCGGACAATCAAAACCCATGCCTAGCTCTTTGTCTACTTGGTAAGGTAAGTAAGTACCTACGCTAACCACTCGGCTAGCGAGACGATCAAAAGACGGACAGCAATAAAGAATTATTAGAAGGTAGACAGATTCTTAGATGATAAAAAAACTGTGTGATGGTGTTAAAATGTGTTGCCAACCTAATACGATAGGAATGTTATGCACACACACATATCTTCACGACAAGTCCCTTACTGAGTAGGCAGAGAGTATTGAGTGCCAAGAGCCACGACTCCTACATACTTGCCGAGCTTCCTCTACATTCATTACTCTCTTCACACATCCTCGCCGGTTTCTGAGACTCTTGACACCACCCTCGGATAATACACGGGTGATTTAATAGTCATAATACTTCACTTTATACCGTTACTTTATGGCAGTGAGATCTGGGTATGTCAGAAGAAGCATGATAATGTGATCGAAATGCGTGCGCTCTGGAAAATTTGTGTAGTAACGCTCGCGGACCGAATTTGCAATAGCGAAATAAAGGAAAGACTGGGATTGAAAGTAAATGTCGGTGTAAAAATGCGAATGGGCATGCTCCGGTGGTTCGGCTCCCAGGCAACGTTATATTTTTCAGAAAAAATGAAATATCTCATGAATAAAACAAGTTGCCCGACCCGGGAATCGAAACCCTCTCATCAAAGTAGGACACCGACACCACTCGACCACAGAGGCAATGAATTATATAATTCGATTAAAAAAAATATTTAATAGACAGATTTAGTTTTCATTACAGTTTTATTATATGTATGGGTATAATAATTATACACTAACTGTAGCCCGCAATTTCTTATACACTTTGAAGTAAATTTCCCGCAGTAAAAAGTAACTAGTAAGTAAAAAGTAAGTAAAATAAATAAATATCTCTGAACAATCACACATATTGACCGAACCCTATAAAAAGCAAATTATTTCCTTGTGTTACAGGTGTTATTCACCGATATATACATAGAAATACATATATAAATATCAGAATACATTTAATAAACACCCAGACTCAGAAATGCGAACGCCTATGTTCACCACACAAACGCCTGTCCCCGTCGGGAATCGAACCCAAGCCTCGCTACTTGTAGACGCGATAACGCAACTATGCTACCATTCGGCCAGCGAGACGTCAATTTAACAGTTTATGCGTTAAAATAAATCAGAAAATCATATATATCGTCACGCTCATAACACAGGTAGGCAAAAGTACATACTAGTATGCACCCACGATTAGCTGACGATATTGGGCCTCATGTTGTGAAGGGTGGCAAGTCCGTCGCCAATCGGGCACAAATCCAATCCTAGCTAACTTTATTTTTCCAGAAAAACTGAAATAGTCATAGATCAAGTTGCTAGACCTAGAAATCAAACCCGGGACCTCTCACGTCAAATAATATGAAATAGATAGAAAAAACAAAAAAAGTACCTTCACGCCTATTAGTCCCGAAGGGATAGGCAGAGATGTGCTAGTATCTCCACGACTCATAAGTCCAGTAGATATACTAGAACACCCATGATTAGCCAAGGTACTAGAGCCCGTGATGTGATGATGTGATAGGTGGCAAGCCTATCGCCACTTCGGGCACATTCCAATCCCGGGCAATCTCATGCTTACTCAGGTTAACTTGAAAAACATTTTGAGAAAAGTTTCCCGACCTGAGAATTGAACCCGGGACCTAATCGGCTAGTCGTCTTAACAAGCGACAGCCGTACCGTTACACCACATAGTCGTTATACCACATGGGTAATGTCAACGATATTGTACATAGAAATACTAGAATCGTTAATACCCAGACCCAGAAATGCGAATGTCTATGTTCATCATACAAACGCCCGGGCCCGTCTGGAATCGAACCCGTGCCTCGCTATTCGTTGACGCGATAAGGCAAGTACACTATAACTCAGCCTGCGAGACGAAATATTATATTATTTCTAACAAAGAAACTAAGTGGTAACTAGGTGGTAGAGTTTCACAGCGGTTCGCCCGAATGATACCACCGCCTTACCTATTCCTGTTGTTGTTTACTTAGTTGTGTTGTGTGTGTTGTATAGTTGACTTAGAAACAATACTTGAACAGACCAGTAAAAAAATGTATTTTGTTATGTACATTGTATATTTTCACTTTACCACTCTATTCGCTTATTAAATAGACAAAACACCGTTACCAAAAGTGTTTATATAAGACAATAATTTAATTTATCTATATATCTTAATATATAAAAATGAATGTTTGTCTGTATGGGGTCGTTCAAGTATTACGTAACGCTATTCGAGGGAGGGGGTTGTACAACGTTACGGTGGGATAAAGATGGAGTATTGAAACAACATTCTACAGAATATTTTTGTTTATTTTAATAAAAAACTAGCCAATTTAAATCCCTTAAATTGGTAACACCAGGTAAAAATGGTAACTTAGATGATGCGTGACGATTAATAAGAGTAAAGAAAAACGTTACGGTGCGTTATATGGTGGGGGGATATGGTGGGGAGAGGGGGTTAAAATCGTCGAAAATTGTATTACGTAATACTTGAACGACCCCATACTACTAAGCACCCATGATCAGCAGACGATATTAGGTTCTATGATGAAAAATGTGGCAAGCCCGTCATCGTATCTGACACAAATCTATTCCCAACGTTATGTTTTTCAGATAAACTGAACATAGAACAAATTGCCCGACCCGAAAATCGAAACCGAATCCAAAAAAAAAATGTATGTAAGGTGTATAATAGTGGTATTGATTCAATTACTTCATCTTCGCTCGTTATGCGTATTTTGATAATACGTTTTCTACTTACTAGATCACTACAGCCTGGTTCTCGACTGGTCCACATCATAACGAGTCCCCTATCACAAATCTCTAGACAAAAAGTGGGTATTAATTACAGTCTCTCCGACATAATGCTTTGCGTTATGCAATTAGCTTCTCCAATGTCGAAATGCCGCCGGCCAGATATATTATTAACGTGTCTTATACACGTATTTGAATACATGAAATGGCTTAACAATCCAAATAAAAACTTTCCGATCGTAACACAGAATAGACCAAAAGTTTTTGTGAGGTTTTGATGGCTCTCGTGTGAGGATAAGAGGTCAATAATACCTACTTATAAATACCAATTAGCACTGTCCAATTGTACCGATCAAAGAGTTTTTAAATCTTTCAGCTTAAGGTGCTTTTTAAAATATTGGAATGGGAACAAGCAGACGGATTCCAATGAAGAAATACACGTCTATTAAAAAGTACCTTCACGCCTATTATTCTCGAAGGCGTTGGCAGAGGTGTGCTAGTAGCTCCACGACTCGTAAGTCCAGTAGATATACTAGAACACTCACTATTAGCCAAGGTACTAGGGTCCATGATGTGATAGGTGGCAAGCCTATCGCCACTTCGGGCACATTCCAATCCCGGGC
>DVZN01000810.1:0-11630 GCA_018237365.1 Caria ino melicerta
AACCTAGTAATGCTAAGTTGATCTCACTGTATTCTTATTCCTATAATTTAGAAGACCAATATAAGTTCAAGCTACGTGGAAAAAGGGGCTGAGGGCCCCATTCTTTCTCTATGCACCGAGGCCCTTAAGATATAAATCTAGCTACGCCACTGGCCCTATACTGTTTTAAGGGAACTGTGGGGAAGTGTTATGTAAAACGTAAAGGGCGCCCGGACGGGCTGTTGCAAAACTTGGTAGAGCTTTGCAACAGTCCACCCGGATTATTACTTCCCATGAACTTTTTATGTATCATAACGACAATGCTTGTCATTGACAAGGAACGATTTCACCTGATTGTGATGCTTTATATAAAGATTAGAGCATTTCCCTAACGTCAACAAAAAGTCTGTCCATTCACTTTTGTAGCGGGCACTTTTGAGCGTGCTTGAGAGTCTAATTATTTTATATTAAATGAATAAAGCCTCCTCCGGCCAGATAGCCCGATAACTAGAAGAGGGCAGCTGGTAGGGAATGGTTAGTGAAAACGGGATATCGGGTTTTATTGGGCCTACGTACAACAGAATACTGCAACAGGCTGATTTAATGTAATGTGATCATGTAAATTAAATTAATTAGCGAAGCGTCTTCTACCGCAGCTATAATGGGGAGTGCTCCGAGTAGTTTTTCTCTTTAATCCCCGCCGCTTCCACTTTCGGACTTCGCGTCAGAACACCAAATTCCACCCATTATATATGGACGCGTGGCGATCCTCTACGGTGCTATTCCACCTACATTTCTTGCCTCGTACTTACCTTTGTGGAACCAATTACTAGCTGAGGTGATTCTGGAATATGACCTGGGGACCGTCAAGAAAAGTGCCTGCTCATTTCTAAAAGGTCGGCAACGCAATTGTTATGCCCTTGGTATTGCAGTTGTTCGTGGGCGGTAGTGATCACTTACCATCAGGTGACCCACTTGTTCGTTTGCCCTCTTCTGCTATAAAAAATATTTATTTAATTATTCTCCTTTTCTTAATCTTAACTTTTATACTAGTCCCCTGAGTTTGCTTTAAAAGAGGCACCTACATGTACTTATAAAATATTAATTCATATACTGTATAATATTAACTATAATTCTTATTACACCCAAGTTTTTAAGCACACACAAATTTATTGAATTAGTTTATTTTAGGTAATCTTAATAGCTTTATTATTTATATTCGGACATTGTTATTGCTATGAGGAAGTTAATAATTATATCAGTAAAAATATATATTGAATTTATGTTTGCTATAAATTATTACATGAGATCAGGAACATACTTAAAACAAAATAAGGCCTGGGTGGTAAAGATATAATCTAGATTAAATAGTTTTTATATGAGAACTTTCAAGAACGTGTATAAGTCAAATTATAAGCCTATGAAAATAGTAACTAATAATATGTGATACGTTTTTTTATAGTAATGGAAGTCAAACAATCAAACGGTTTCCATGGTGATAGGTAATACGCACACCATTAACTACCTTTGCGTCTATAGGCGACGTAAATGGCATACTCTGCCTGGGCTAAAGCTCGATCGAAAGTCTCCGGATACCCTAAATCTAAGCCTCATCCCACCTCCGGGATACAAGACGCGGGCGATCGTTCCACCCTTATGTTGTAGATATTCCACCCATCCGTACAAAACGATTCGGTTCGTCTTTTCTAATGCAAACGCTAAGGAGTGGAATTCGCTGCCTGCGAGTGTATTTCCTGTACATTAAAGCCATCTTTAAGGCCCAAGTGAATAGCCTTTTTCTAAGCAGGCATGATTCATCTTCGAACGCATCGTCACTCAGGTGAAATGACTGCCTGTTAAATGATAAAAAAAGAATTTCTTACAATCAGGGAATTCCTCTGCTTCCTATATTATATTTAAAAAAAAGTATTAGTTAGGCAGTCTGGGCATACACTAATCTGGGCGACTAGTTAGGAATAACAAAAGTGGGGTAAAACAGTACACGTGGTTTTCATTAAATAAGTAAGTTTTACTAAGCGTCGACAATGGAAAATAGGTATGCCGTAGTTATTACAGGCGCATTGCCAACACGGAGCCACAACGGCGATGTTAGACCACATGCCGCCATTTTTTTTAATGTATTGGGCGTCTATATGCAGCGTGTATTTTTTACGTCTGGAATCCATCTCCTTATTAGTCTTACAATATTATAAAAAAATGGTTGACACTTTATGGACGATTATTTTACGTGATAGCGTCATAAGCAAACATTGATGTAAAATTGCATAATTTTATGCGTCACGAGCCGAACGCTTAGGCCGATCGTGCCTCTGTATCGCTTGATCTACGCTCTCGCTTGCACGCGGAAAGTTTCAATGAGTTAGTTTTTTTAGTACGTGCGGGCAGTGTTCATAGATTTACAAGATGTTATCAAGTCAAAAACTAAAAAAATATCGTTTATTTTAATGGTGTATATAAAACTGATGATACTGTTTCAGGGGTGTGTTGGTGGCCTTCCTCTACTTCAGGTCGACTGACAAGGGTAAACTGGACAGCTTGACGAAAGGACGCAGGAAATTTACGGCGGGCTTGCTTCAATACCTCGGTTTCCTTGGATACAGATTTGCCAGGTAAACAATTAAATATATATTTTTTGTTTATATTTAAACCACGTGAGTAAATTTATTCTGTTTAGTTACTCATGTAGGGTACATAACCCTCATTTCTGGGAAAAAATATGTTTTTTGAATGGTTCGTAAATGTATAGTTTAAATGGGATTTTAACCCACACCGTCGGCGCAAACATTACATCCGAGTAAATTAGTCATCCGTCAATTTATCGTTATTACACACTAAAAGTTTTTGGTAGTAGTATTTCCATGCTACAGTTGTTCATGTAACAAAAAATACAGTGTGAATTTTATCTGTAACGAAATACAGATAAAATTCACTCTGTTAACTTTCAATAAATTTTTCACCTTATTTTCGTTCTTGAATTTTCGTAAAAATTTAAATAGAAAATGTGTAACCTGTTAAGTGCGCACTACATATGAACCGTTTTTCCTATAAATATTTTTTTTCGTGTATAATAAAGAAATTCTCAGAAGACCAAAATTCCTGATTGCACTAAGCATGAGTGACACTTAAAGTGATGCCTAAATAATTTAAGGCTTAACTTAGCGACAAAACGCATTGCACTAGCCTAGTTACTCTTCAAGCACTTTATTAGAACAAAACGATGTAAATTTTAGGCTTCGATTCTAGGTAACACTTAAAATTAAAATTTTGTATATATACGATTTATTCGATATAATCGATTCCCGGGTCGGGTAACTTGTTCTCTATGAGTTTTTGCAGTTTTTCTGAAAAACATAACGTTGTCTGGCATTGGATTTGTGCCCGATTGGCGACTGACTTGCCACCCGTCACATCATGGGACCTAATATCGTCGGGTAGTCGTGGGCACATACTAGTATGTACATTTGCCTACCCTTTCGAGGATATATGGGTGTGACGATATTTATTTTACAATTATAAGAATTACGTTAAATATAATTTAGTGTAAAGTATTCACACAATCATACAGCATAAAATAAATATAGTACCTTTACGCCTATTATCCCCGAAGTGGTAGGTAGAGGTGTGCTAGTATCTCCACGACTCCTAAGTCCAGTAGATATACTAGATCACGAACGATTAGCCAAGGTACTAGGGCCCGTGATGTGATAGGTGGCAAGCCTATGGCCACTTCGGGCACATTCCAATCCCAGGCAATGTCCGGGATTGGAATGTGCCCGAGGACCGGGACCTAAGAGGCTAGCTTAACGGGCGCCAGCCGTACCGTTACACCACATAGACAATAATACTCATCATTATGAGTAATACCAACTTGAAGCTTTGCCATCTAGTTACATCATAATGTTAAAGACAGTAAACCTATGGTTGCCTTTTACGAGCTGCCTGGTTGGGAGTTGTCCTATTCTACAAAGCATAAATCTTGGATCTGTCATAACTCTTATGTTTTACTAACGGCTGGTTTTAGTACTCAGCCTATCCTTCATTTTGCTTACTGTTGATAGTGCTATCTCCATTTTGATGCTGGAGATATGACATAAAACGATATCAACAGTGGGCGAAATCAAGGATGGATTGAGTACTGAAACAGGTCATTAGAGTTTTGTAACTGAGATGGAGCATGTACTGATTGTCCTGATTGAGCATGTAACCCTCTAAGAGAACAAGAACCCCACTGCCTCTCTAGAAACTCTTTACATGTCATACATGTAAAGAGTTTCTAGAGAGGCAGTGGGGTTAGAGGGACGGTTAGGGACCTTAGATTTCAGTGTTGTTACTACTAATATTTCATAAAAATATTGGATAGAGTCTATATATGTCTTCATCAATCACAAAAATCCTAAAGTTTTTGCTTCTCTTAACTAACTACATATTATAATTGAATTGTAATTAAGTCTGTACCTACATCTAGTATTTTTTAAACATTTATTGCTGTATACAAAAGCCCAGGATACAGAACACAAAAAATCAACTATTAAATTATTTGTCAGTTTGTCTGGCCGTGTATAATGCAAAAATTACTAAACAGATTCTAGACAGTCACTAGTTTTTAGTAGCTTATAGCCGGGGTCAACATTTAGGATATCTTTTGCTGCAGGAAAATAAATTATTCCCATCAATAACTGATAAAAGGCACATAAATTACTACATGCCAGTTTAGGCTTGTCTAGAATTTTATAGGAAAGAAGTACCTACTATAACAAGGACAGAATTAAATAGAACACTTTTTGTAATGTACTTTTAGTAATATTTTTGTAATAATATATAAAGGTGTTCTTTAAAATTTGCAAAGTTTACACAAACAAAAACTTTTACTAGTAGCTATACTAATAAAAAATGTATTATATTTCATTGAGATATTTTTTTTATAATGTTTACAAGACCTAAGTCACCACATTATAAATTAATCTTGTAACATGGTTAAGCTAATAGTTTTACTTTAAATTTTTTTAAAGCACAAACTATTTCTTTTAATTAAGATGAGTATTTTCTTAAGACTAAATATAACATAACCATGTTATATCTGTTATCTTATGTAATTATACATAACGATAATAACGGGAAGGATAATTTATTCTAGTAACACATATTATTAGGTTATACTTATAAACAATAACTACATTTACAGAACATAAGTATATTCTACTGAATCAACAAAATGTGATCTAAGTGGAAAACAGAAAAATATATGACAGGAATTACATATTATTGTTATGCAAAGGTAAATAAATATACATGAAAGTACTTACACAACCATGCCATAAGCTCCTTCGCCAATGTATTGCAGATTTTTATATCTGGGGCCAACCTCGAACACTTGCCCGCGGACAATTTCAGCATTGGGATTGGTACTCGCAGCTGCTGCAGCTTCAGCCATCGCGACACAAGCAATTAGATATCCACTTAGCCACAGATGAAATGTTTACAGTAAGTATCTGTCACAGTTGCAGTAGTTTTTACAATACACGGATATTATTCGCGCTTCTAAAGTTATAATCACAACAAATAGGCAACAATAAACCAAAACAAATAAGTAAAACCGACCTACATCATACGCTAGCGAAGGAACTCGCTTATCATTCTCGTTCGCGAACCCAATTTCATTGGACACTCCCGTACGGCCACACTACCGTTACAAAAGTGACAAATTCTTTTGTCTCTGCTACATTTAGTCTATGCATTTGTCTATGCACTAATTATCATTGTTGCAAGCCATAAAAAGATGAAGTATGAATTAAAAACTATTCACATATCTGTGAACAGCACAGAGTACGTAAGTGAACAGCTCAGAGATCGTAATGCTTCAATTTGACAATGGACATTAAATTTACAATAATGTAGCTTGAACCCAGATAAATACATTTTAAAGGCAAAACAACAAACGAGTTAGAATTTAGATGATAATAACATACTCTGTCCTTTATGGAACACATCTACCTACCTTATGAATAAAAAAACACTACTATAATTATAAACTGTAACTAAATCCAAGGATAAACTGTAATACTCTCAAAAACCGATATAGCTACTTGAGCGACCCTTTTTATTCAAATAGTGCTAAATGTTGAAGAAGTTAATATTTGTTGGACTTTTTATTTATTAGTTATAGTATTAAAATTAGGTGAATTTGTAGATGTAATGTTGTAGTTTATAAACAATGATTTAAAAAGTCCTCAAAGGGGACATTTTGTGGATTTACCAGAAATTTTCCAAAAAAAAGCTTTTTTTTGAAAATGTATGTTTTTTTTCATAGTCAATAAGTTTTGACAAAAATGTTAGTAAATCCGTTAAAATAACTCATGAACTTTTAAAAAATACTAAATAGAATCTAAATCAAGTCAAAAACATAGGAAATACGATAAAAAAAAATGCAAAGCACGGTCTCAAATGTTACTTAAAAGTAAAAAGTTGAATAACTTCAAAAATATTAAAAATATAAGTTTATTTTCAATAATTTTTCATGAAAATTTAGAAAATTTCTGGCCGCCACTTGCCGATGGGTGACATTGTATACCTACCTCTGAAAAATTAGAACAAAAATAATGTTATGTTCGAACAATATTGCATGGCTGTAGTTGAGGTTCTTAAATTAATGACGAAAGAGGCAGTATAACATTTAAATCATAACCTGTCCCATCATAACGAATAGGAAAATAGAGGTACGTCAATTGTCAAACTTTAACGTCACTGTCAAAAACCAAATTAAATTCGTCAATTTGTTTTTTTCGTGAATATTTTTATATTTTATTAGTCGACAATCTGAATAAAATCGGAGCAACTCGTAGCTCATATTTAATAAGAAATATGTTGAATTTAAAGTGAATATACTTTTTGAATAATGCCCAATGTTAGTTTACTATCAACAAAGGGAGCTTGCTTGGTGTATACAACTTAAATATCATCTCGTGCAAATATCAAGCCTTCAAATCTAGAACATTAATTGATTCTGACCTCGTCCCTTCGAAGATCGCGTGCTATTAGTGCCATTTGTCTAGGTATGTCGGTCTGGTCTGCCAGTACAGTCGCCAATAATCATCACTGCAGTCACACAAACAGTAGAAATAGCTACGCTAATAATTGGTGTCCAAATTTGACAAAGGTATGTTAGATGTTATTACTAACTACACTATCATGTACTTTTCGACCTTTAGACCGGATTTAGCAGTAAAATTAAATGCAAAAAAATACCCATGATAAAGTAAATCCTGGATATTTATCCATAAAACACTAAGTAATTAACGCTAGTATTAATTTTGCTACGTGTTTATAATAAATAATACAATCTAAACAAAATTTTATAAATGCATGTTTGATTATTGAATCCCTAACATTGTGTAAACCTTATTATTTCTATTAAGTTTCCATATTATTTTTCATAATTTCATTTACCATTTTGAACAAGGCATAGAATTTATTTAGTTGCTAAGGTTTGTATATGTTTATACATTATAATAAAAATGAACTCAAATTTACCCCACAAAATAAAAAGATCTATTTTATTATCTTCAGTTTAATAAATTAATTTTCTCTATATTAGAATTGACAACAGGTCTTTACGAAGTCTTAACTTGGTTGCCCTGAAGGTGAAACATCAAACCATCAAATTATATAAAAATGTGAGTTTACTATTGGTTACATGGTGGGAAAAGGGCTTTTACTCTATGTTATCATATTCCATCTAAACACTATACTGTACATATTCATTTCATCAAATGCTTTATCTTATTTAATATGCTCATAAAAAATAAGAATCATGCAGTGGTACCTATCATAAAAATAAATTAACATACTTAAATTGCAACTGACTTCAAATTTCTGTTATTATATTTTAAACTAGTTGGCATAATATATCAGTCAATATTATCAGATTACAAGGATCACAGGATTACAAATATCTATAGAAATAGTACGGTACAACATTGACAATATTATAATATAAAATAGAACTACTAAAAAAAAGGTGATTAGGGGACCATCGAAGAAGTGAGCAGCTCCTCCCATAGAGATAACACAGTCTCCAACCTAGCTGCCCTGTGTGGTGATTATGAATAGAACCCTCCAATACATTGGGGAGCCCTACATTCAACAGTGAACTGCAGCAGACTGATGAATGAATTAGCAAAATTTATATTGGCTTTAAGTACTGTGATTAAGATATTCCTTGAAAAAAAGGTATTGTGAAATCTCCTTTTGAAGTCTGTTGAATACAATTATAGAATATTAATTAATGATGATGCTTATTTATTTATATTTATCTTTTTTTGGTGTTGGAAAATGGTTTACATATATTGCATAGTTGATTTTTAATTTTAAATATACAAGGGCCTCTATAAGTATTATTTTTTATATATTCAATTAATTTTAATTTATTTTATTACAATTACTTAAGTTTAGAATTTGATAAGTGCCTTATCATTTAACATAGACTATTTTAAAAACATATTATCATTATTATGATTTTTTTTCCAAATATCAGACAGACTTACTTGAAGTTATAGAACACATGCATATGCAATTGTTTTAACAACACTAGCATACAGTGTAGACCTCTAATTACTAAAATTTAAATAGTTAAAAGTAGTGATAGTTGGAAATGTATGCCATTTATAAATATATATTTACAAAACGTACTACTTAGACTAACAAGCTTTGATTAACATGTTTTTTCTGAAATTTTAATACTTTATTATCAGGGAAAATAATAAAGCTGCATTTTTTATGAGTGGTTATTTTTTCCAGTGTTTATTAAATTTTAAATAACATTTGTGCTGTATCATGTAATAAAATACATAAATTTCCATACATTAGTATAATTTAATAGTCTTTTTCACCATCTAATTTCAGGATAACGCATCTTCATTATTAGGGCTTTAAAACTCTAAGTACTAACTATCTTTAATAAGTACATTTTAGTACTTACAATACAAATCATGTTTAAAATTTTAGTCCCATTATTTTGATACCTAATACACATTTATAAGACATTCATTGCTACAACCGGTTTATAGAGAGTTTAACTTAGTTTTCATAATCTTTTTGTTATGTTTTTTGAACACAAAACAATACTCAAAGATATTCAACTATCAAGAAAGCTAGCTTACAATTTATTAAAGACATAATTTGCCATTTTTTTTCAGCACAAGTGTGTAATGTCTGGTGAAACTCCAATTCAGACAGGGGATGCCTTGCATACCCCAGCATATTTGTCATGGAGGAAGTTGCAGCTCAGTCGTGCAAAGTTAAAAGCTTCAAGCAAAACTTCGGCTCTGCTTTCTGGATTTGCAATGGTAAATTTTATTCTTGATGTAAATTATCCGTTAACATACCGTTTCTTTTTAAATCTATACATATAATAAAAGTGTAGAAGGGTGAATTCTGTACATAGAAGATATTTTCAAAAAATATAGTCCAGACGACTAAAAATGGACAGTAGAACATATTTTGAGATTTTCGGAATTTGTCTGTCTGTCTGTTTGTACCCTTGTCATGGTTCATGCCAAATCTGTTGGACCTATCATAATGAAATTTGGTTGGCGCACACTTTATGTTCCGAGGAAGGATATAGGCTTCTTTTTATTCCGGAAACTTATGGGGTTTCTGTGGGAGAGGGTAGAAAGGAAAAATTGAACCTTGGGAGGGCCATCTGAACGACTTTAGGAATTACTGATCAGGAAATTAATATTTCTCAAATGAGGTTAATGACATAGAATTGTTACTGAATAATTTTATATTATGTTTTTGTGCATTGTTTTTATATGGAAATTGAATCAAATTTTCATACAACTTTACATAATATAAAAAATAATAATTACCTAATAAATTTATATTATGTTTCTGTACATTGTTTTTTTATATGAAAATTAAACCAAATTTTCATATAAATTTACATATTATTTAAAAAAAATATTTGTTTAATATATTTTTATCATTTAAATATTTGTGACACTTTTATAAAAAAAAGTATGCCTTTTTTACAGAGTAACAAATAAATCAACATTTTATTTTTTATTTCCATATTTGAAATTTTTTTTTGCAACAAATAATCACTACATAGTATAAAACAAAGTCTCTCTCTGTCCCTATGTATGCTTAAATCTTTGAAACTACGCAACGGATTTTGATGCGGTTTTTTTAATAGGTAGAGTGATTCAAGAGAAAGGTTTATATGTATAATACATGCATAAAATAATAGAGAAACATTGATATTTTTAGGGGTTTCTAATGTGATGTCGGTGGGAGGCTTTGTGTAGTATATTTATTATCAATCTTGCACCCGTGCGAAGCTGGGACGGGTCGCTAGTTAAATTATATATTATACAGATATAGATGCAAAATTGTTGACTTATAATAATACTAGCTGTTTGTTGCCCGCGACTTCATTCGCGTGGGACAAAATAAATTCTCGTTATTCCTGTATAAATCTCGAACCTTCGGGAACACTGAGATAAAAATAACCTATGTGTTATTCTGGGTCTTCAGCTACCTACATACCAAATTTCATCGAAAACGGTTCTGTAGAAGCGGTTCTGTGCGTGAAGGAGTAACAAACATCCATACATACATACTCACAAAGATTCGCATTTATAATATTAGTAGGATTTCATATCACTCTTTGTATAGTGGCTTAAACTACTTTAAGTGTATTGTTTAATAATGAAAAGTCAAATATAAAATTCAATTTAAAAACATAAGAATTTAATTTAACCAGCCATGATGTATAATAACATCTTGGCTGGTTAAATTCTTAAATTTCCTAAATTAAAGACTGTGTGAAAAAACTATAATTGCCAAACTATAATTGTTATTACATGTTAAATATTTCTTTTTAAATTATTGTGTAGCTCCAAAATATAATTTGTTTTTTTTTTAATATAGTCAGTAATTTATTTTTATTATTGTATTTATATATAGTATTATGAAGCAGTTATAAATAAATAAGTATCGTCTCGCCCATGTTCCCTAAGAAGTAAGCAGAGGTACACGCTTATGCATCCACACTTAGCCGTCGAAATTAGGTTCCATTATGTAAAACATGACAAGTCCATCTCCATATTGAGTACAACTCCCAGGCAACATTATGTTTTTTAGATAAACTGGCAGATTTTTTGGCAAACTATTAGTAATAATATTTAGATATTTATTAAGTGAGATATATATCTCCAATTACCATAATGAGTAACTTTTTCTTCATCCTGGCCTTACCCTATTTCTTTATCAAATTATATTGGGGTCGGCTACCTACTTTAGGGAAATTGACAAAGGCGCTAGTTTTTTTACACAGAGCAACTGCAACCCAGAAGGGAAACTAAGCCCAATCCTGAATTGGGTCGAATTCGAATATTTTTGCTTCACTGAGCATTCAGAAAATGTACTCACAGGTTTCCTTGAAGTAATTTTGAAAAAAAAATACACTTTTGTTTTTTTTCTTAGTGGGAAGTAAAAAATATTTACAGTAATGGGCTGTTTTCCTGAACCTCTTCCTTATTGTATTGGTTACACACAAACCGTAAAAATTTTCGTTCTTAATCGTGTTTTAATTCCTTGAAGCGGAGGTTACGCTTGAAAAACATAACCGA
>DVZN01000811.1:0-11629 GCA_018237365.1 Caria ino melicerta
TACATAGAAATACATATTTAAATACCAGAATAAATTTAATAAACACCCAGACCCAGAAATGCAAACGCCTATGTTCAAACGCCCGCCCCCGTCGGGAATCTAACCCAAGCCTCGCTACTTGTCGACGTCATAATGCAACTACGCTACCACTCGGCCAGCGAGACGGTATATTTTATGACTTTGGACTTTGAGTGATTATAAAAATTATTTATTGTATTTATATATGTATTTTAATGTATTATCGTTGACTATCACCCATATCACAAGCAAAATTACTTACCTTTGCTTACCTTAGGGTGAGACCATTTTATGTGATTATTTGTCGTGTTAAAAAACTGATTCCTTTGACATATCGATTCCATTTTCATGAGTTCGACAAGCTATAGATCCGACTAATGTCAAGCTAAGCTTTTAAGCCAGCTCAGGTGTTCCATTTGCAGCGTAGTTTTTGTCATTTATGATATTTTATGTTCCTTACACGCCATACATCTTTCGTAGAAAGACATATATGTCATATGTTTTTATCTCAAAAATGGTTTTGTTAACGGAGAAATTAAAAGTATTGTTATCGTACAATACGCCTTTGCAGAAAACTCCTCATTTACCGTGCCGCTAAAGATTGGAATTCCTTACCTAAAACGGTATTTTTTTTTTTTTTTATTAATTAATAGGCAGGCATTTGACCGCCATCTCACCGGAGGTTAAGTGACGATGCGGTCGAAGATGGATCATGCCTGCCTAGAAACGGCCTATTCACTCGGACCTTAAAGACGCGTAGGTTATAATTTTCCGGAAATATGTTATGTGGCAAAACCAACTTTTGACTTTTTAAAAAATATTTATTAAAATATATTTATAACTAAACAAAATTGAAATTATACTAGAAACAGAGATGTTAAAGGTTTGGAGATTGGAATTAGAATGTGTTAGGAACTCGGGTTTTGGGAATAAAAAGGAATGTTTGTTGCAAGAGCGGGAAGTGGGGTAATGATGTGCGTCTTATTTGTATACATTAACTAATGACTTTGAGAAAGCTAAATATTTAAAGTTAAACCAACAATATTATTTAGAAAGATAACTAATTATATAAAAACAAGATATAGAATGAACTTAGGAATAAACTATACTATAAACTAATGCTGTGTCTATCACTATGTAACACCTCCCCCCTTAGAATAAAGATCGGGCTTTTGTTGTGCCTGATCTTTGGGAATTTTCTTCTTCTGTGTCGTCGTCTTCTGATATACATGAAGTGTTGTTGATAGTATTCATTGGAATTTCTACTTGATGTCGTCTTCTTGAGTTGTCGAAGCAGTTATTAAAAATTTGTATACAATTAGTTGCTTCTTCAGGTTTTCTTGAGAATAAAAGAAGTCGCCGACATGGACAACATTTAAATATGACTAATAAAATCATAATAATGCCTATTATAAGGCTAAAGAAAGAAAAATTGGTAGTTATATGTGGTGAGGAAGTAGCATTGTTTTTAAGAATTTGTCGTTGGCGATTTATTTGTTCCTTGATTGCTTCAAAGGAATCGAGTGGGACATCTTTTATGATGATAGGTATAACATCAGGGGAACTTAGCTGTTCTGTTTCATAAATGCAAGTATCTTCGAGATTGACTGTGACAAAAGGATGTGAAATGTTTGATGTCAGGTCTTCTTCAGCATTCAGGGTTACGAATGCGGTAGTAAGCTTGCATCCTGCTTAAAGTGAAATGATGCCTGATTCGGAGATCTCGCCATGTTTAATATTGTCTTCACATTCCGCGACGTATGGTGAGTTATATCTTAGTATAAAAATCCATTGGTTATTTCCTAGTGGTTGGAATGTATTTACATAAGCTGAGAATGTTGCAGGTTCGCAGTTACTTGGCGGTTGGTTTTTAGTTGTTTGCAAAATTTCTATTTCACATATGGGTCTTGAATTAGAATTATAAATAGGGAGATCCTTGCAGACTCTTCTCCTCGGTGCAAAAGTCTTACATCCATCTAGCAGGTTTGTTGACACGTAGTGTTGACGAGTAGTAGATGTGGCAAGATATTTTTGCTCAGGAAATAGGGTAGAATAATATGAGGAATTGGGCAATTTAATGGGAATGGAATATATATGATATAGATTAAATTTTTTGTTTCTAATTAGTGGGAAATCTAAAATGTATACTAATTTGTTTTTATATATGTAAGATGATATAGAAGCGGATTCTATAATGTTATGTATGTTTTTTAGTGTTATTGGTGATACTAAGTTATTATGCACTCTCATATGATTTGTAGCTAACAATTCTTTGTAAATTCGTAGCGTGGAAATAATAGATGGGTGAATTGCTCCCGATTTTATAAATAAAATACTCGTTATGATGTCGTCAATTTCCCTCTCTAAACACATGACTGATTCTAATATCTGTATAGATGCGGTTGAAATTTCTTCAGAAGCTTGTAGATTAAAAATTATTTTATTAGTTGTGTTAAGATAAGAGGTAATTCTTTTAAAGTTTTCATTGATTTTGAATTCGTCGTAAGATATTTTTAAAATAGTTTGATTAAAATTAGATATTGTAGAGGATATTATTTGCAATTGTTGTTTAAGGATATTGTTGTTGTCTAGTTGTTGTTTTTCTAGTTGATCGATACATTGGTCGTAATGTTTAGCATCGTTGGCATCAGGGGTGCCTATTAACCATTTTAATATTGTGCTAAGACCGTCAATCAACTCTCTTTTAACTCGAGTTGCTTGATCATTAGTGTTCGTGTAGTAGCTTAGCTCATTTATTCTAGTTTCGATTTTGTCAAGGTTTACTTTTATAAATGAGTTAGTAGTGTGGATACTAGGAAGATTTTTGTAATTTTTAACTAAAATTTCATAGTTATTGACTTGCCTTTTTAATGAATCCCTTGCAATGAATAAAGGCTCTAGGTTACGATATATTACTAGCTTCCATGAGTTTTCTGAAATAGAGATGTCTCCTAAGGGTTGATAGTATAATCCAGATTTAGAAGGTAGTTGAGTTATGTTTATAGTACTTGCTTTTACACAGTATATTATAGTTATTGTGGAGTACCTGAAATCGATAATATTTTGTTATAATACTTTATACTTTTCACTTGACAGTTGGAGATAGGAAATGTTTTGTAAAAATATTTATATTACTTTAAAGAATCGTACAACTTATTAATAATGATGAGAAAGGAGGATAGCTAAAATACTTCTAAGTATGTGGCTCTTTTGACTTAGTATCTATTAATTTTCGTAATCTTTTTTTTATAATAATATAAAATTTGTAGAGAATTATGTATATAATTAACTTAATTAAAGAACATATTATAAAACTAAAATAAGGGTTATTCATGATTTGATGAAACTTGTTTTGAAAAAGAAATGTTTCATGATTAGGTGAGGGTATAGGAGTTGTCATTCCCAAGCGAAACAACCTGAAAGATATCATTATAATTAAGTTAATCAAGTAGAGGTCGCAGACGATTACCATGTACTAACTGATTTTTACCAGCTTTTCTTATAAGATAGTTTTCATTGAAACCTTTTCTTATTATTTGATAGGGTCCATCCCATTTACTATCGAGACTATTGGGATTGGGAACTCGAAGCATTACGTTATTACCTACTTGAAAATCGGCTATATTTCTAATATTATTATCATAACGTATTTTTGCTTTTTCTTTCATTCCCTCAAGATTTCGTCGAGCTATGTCACGAGATATTTTCAACCTCTCATTGAGATCACTAAGGTAATCGTTAGTTGTGTATTCGCGGGCTTCCTTAAAAGAGTATAATAGACGAGGTTTGTAACCGAATAAAAGTTCATGAGGAGTAAAACCTGTGGATTGGTTTAATGAAGTATTATGACACATAATAGCTAAAGGTATGATGCGATCCCAATTATGAGCATTTCTTGAAGAATACATGCGAATGTGATCTCTTAATACTGCGTGAAATCGTTCGAGAGCTCCATTAGTCTGAGGATGGTATGCAGTACTAAATGTATGATTAGAACCTAATAATTTCATAAGTTGTTTTAGGATATTATTTACAAATTCTCCACCTCGGTCGGAGTGGAATCGTTTAGGAATTCCGTAATGTTGGCAAAAAGACAAGAGGGATTTAGCTATGGTAATTGCTTGTTTATCGGGAATGGGGTAAGCTTGAACGAATCGGGTTAGGTCGTCTTGTAGAGTAAGTATGTATTTGTTACAGTCACCGGTGATATCGGCGTATGAGACTAAGTCAATTGTCACGCGTTCAAATGGTTCTGTGGAGGATGAAGTTATAACCATAGGGGCTTTGTAAGTTTTTCTTTGAATTTTATTTTGTTGGCATATTTTACAGTTATTAATATAGTTTTCGATTGTCTCTGTCATGCCTTTCCAGAAATAGTTGGACCTTATCTTACGTGTAGTTTCTACTATTCCTCTATGTCCGGACAAAGGGTCATTGTGGAATATTTTTAAAATTTCAGGAATTTCTTCGGGTGTTGGATATTGAACTTTATTTTCACAGATGGTGATTTCACATTCATATGAGTCAGCGAGATAGGCAGTTATGTGTAACTGTTCATTTCCATGTAGTTTGCATGTAGGGTCGTTTTTTAGATCAGGTATATGTAAAGTTTTAAAATTATTATTTTGTAAGCAGTTTAAAAGGCACTTGAAATAACTTTCCGAATCCCATGGATCGAAATGTTTGGGTCTTGTACAACCAAATATTAAATTTTGTTTCTTATCAGTAACTAATAAATCAACATCGTAAAGCGTTCTCGATTTTTCTAAGTACCTATCAACTTGGGAACACTTAGAAATACATGGTTGAATAGGTCGTTCTTATCTGAAAGTTCGCATGAAATTGGAATAAATATATTTTTATGACGTTCGTTTAAGATGTCACAATGTCACAATAAGTTTTGGAGTATAGAAACTGTAAGTTGGATTTTCCGAGAAATGAGCGAAATTGATTTGTAGATAATCTTCGTGCTGTTCTTGAGATTGTATATTAGTTGGAATGTCGTTGTCGAGTGTAAGATCGATAGTATTTGTGTTCATAACAGGAGTACGTGATAGAGCATCTGCGTTCGTGTTATTTTTACCAGATTTGTAAATAATTTCGTAGTCGAATTCTTCTAACTTAAGTCGCCATCGGACGAGTCGACTGCCTGGATCTTTAATGGAAAATAACCACGTAAGAGGTTTGTGGTCCGTAACAATTTTAAACTTTCTTCCGAACAGGTAAGGTCTAAAATGTTTGACTGCCCATACTATAGCTAGCAGTTCGCGCTCTATTGTAGAATAGTTTGTTTCTGCTTTATTTAGGGTACGAGATGCGTATGCGATAGGTAAATCTTTACCAATTGGTCCCTGAGATAGGACGGCTCCAACAGCATGTAACGAAGCATCGGTAGTTAATATAAATTCTTTGGTAAAGTCAGGGTATTGTAATATGGGAGGATTAGTAAGGAGTCGCTTACACTCTTCAAATGATTTTTGTTGAGATTCTCCCCAAATAAAGGGAGTGTCCTTTTTAAGTAGGCTAGTAAGAGATTTGGTTATTTTACTGAAGTTAGAAATGAATCGACGGTAATAGCCTGTGAGACCTAGAAAAGCTTTGATATCTTTACAATTTTTAGGAATAGGGAAGTCATTGACAGCTTGGATTTTAGCAGGATTTGGCTTCACGCCTTCGTTAGAGATAATATGGCCTAAGTATGCTACTTCACGTCTTAGAAATTCACACTTATCAGGCTGGATCTTGAGTTCATATGTACGTAAGCGGGAAAATACTTCGCGGAGTTTTTGTTCATGTTCTTGTAAACTGGATGCAAATACGACTATGTCATCCAAATATACGAAACACCTTTCGCCTTGTAATCCTGATAGAACGGAATCCATTACACGTTGAAAAGTGGCTGGGGCATTTTTGAGCCCAAAAGGCATTCGTTTGAATTCATAGTGGCCATATGGTGTATTGAATGCTGTCTTTGGTATGTCTTGAGGTGTAACCTCTAATTGATGGAATCCAGATGCTAGGTCGAGGGTTGTAAAGTATTGAGAATGACCTAATTTGTCAAGGATGTCAGTGATATTTGGAAGTGGATAACTGTCACCGACTGTGATTTCATTTAGTTTGCGATAATCGATGACTAAGCGCCATTTTTGCTTGCCAGATGCATCTAGCTTTTTGGGGACAACCCAGATGGGGCTGCTCCAAGGAGAAATACTAGGCTGAATAATACCTTGGTCTAACATTTCTCTAACTTGGGACTTAACTTCGTTTTCATGAATTTGAGGAAAGCGATACGTTTTAGTGTGAATAGGTGTATCTGTAGTAGTCAAGATTTTATGTTTAGTGTGATTGCTAAAAGTTAAAGAGTCACCTTCAATAAAAAATATATCAGAATACTCGGATATTATCTTGGCTAAAGACTCGGATTCTTCTGAATTAAGATGTTCATTTCGTATTAGATTTTGAACTCTATTCTGTCGATCTACAAGGTTTAAATTATGTATGTTAGAAGGTAAGTCATTCGTTTCAATGTATGAGTTTAAATCTATTGGTTCGACATCAATGGTGGGTATCGAAATCAGCTTATCATTTTTGGATGTATTTACACAAGTAATAGTAAAATAATTGTTAACAACGTTAACTAACGCATGAGGAAGAGTAAGATAATTATCTAGTAATTGTTTGTTGACTATAGCAGTACCAAAGTTAATCGAATTAGTTTTACATCTAATGACTGTTTCTGAACGGTTGATGAGTAATTGTTTATCAGGTTCTGTATCTATTTGTGACTGATTTAAATAGTGAAGTTTATAAGTTTTATTATGGATACGCATTGTTTTTGACTGTATGAATAGCTTTACGTCGAATTTTGACATAAAGTCATTACCTAGGATGCCGTCAGCTTTGATATTAAGGTCAACTACATAGAATTTGAACTCTGGGAAATCATCTAGGGATATTTGGGCGGATCCATAACTACAAGTGGAGGTTTGTGTACTAGAAATACCGATTATAGAGACTATGTCTGATTTATTTAGAAGTGCGTTGCCTATTTTGTTTTGTTTTATTATTGAGATTCCAGCTCCAGTGTCGATGAGTAGTGTGACAGGCTTATTCTGAACTTGGAAGGTACAATGTAATAGGTTTTCAGGAGGAACGTCGTTTAATGAAGATATAGTATAAGATTGAATATTATCGGGGATAGAGTTTGAAGAAATATTAGTATTTTGATTTAAGTTCGATTCGGATTTAGTAGATTTTGCAGATGTGGTAGAATTGGAAGATTTGGTAGCGTGTTTAGATTTGGTATACTTCGAGACATTTTTAGATTTAGTATAGTGACTAGGCTTATAGGATTTAGTAGATTTGGAAGAATTGGTAGATTTAGTAAGGTTTTTAGAATCGGTACAGTGATTAGATTTAGAATAGTAAGTATTGCTGGAACTAAGATCTTGGGACTGTTTCCCATGTTCGTGTGTTACTGGAGGTAACTGAATTTGAGAATCAATGTTAGAGTTACAATTATTATTAATCAAATGAGATATTGAATTATTTCTAGGTGTAAGATCGAAGTCGGTCTGTACACATACGTCTTTGTATTGTCTCCGATAGACTGGTGACGTATTGTGATCAGCTGTACCTACGGCTGCGTCCTTATATTGTCTGCGATAGACTGGTTTGAGATGGCCGTGACTACGATTTTTATTTGTTTTGGTAGATTCATCTACCATTGAAATTCGTTGCTGGTCATCATTGAAATCGGAACTTTCGTTGTTGAGCAGGAGACGGAAGCGATTTCCGGCGAACTGCTCGCTTCGTCGGTCGCTTCGGAGTTTAAATTATTGATACGAGTTGGAGGAGCTGTAATAGCTCGCCGTTCGGGTAAAACACTAGTGCGTGCACTAGGCATTGCTAACGCACGTTGCTCTATCGCGTTGTATGGCTTATCGCGTATGCTATTATTAAATGCTCTTTTGCGACATTATGTAATTAAATGACCGAGATTTTTACAATAAGTACATATTTTTGAGTTTCTATTATTATTTGATTGGGAAAAGTTTTGATACAACGGTTTTCTTAAAGACTTATGTGGAACATAATTAGAGTTAAAAGTATTTGGCCTAAATATTGATTGTCTGGCGTTATTCATTGATCTTATTTTATCCTCTTGAATTGCAAATTGTGCCGCTTCTGAAAGATTTAGGAAACCTTTTGTACGGAGCATGGTCCCAATGTCGGAACTGAGACCGTTTACAAAGACGCTTAAGGCGGTTTCTTCGGTGGTAGCTAATCTACCTGTTAAGGTGTTGTCATTGATCTCGGTGTTTAATTTTTCTATTATTTTACTACGGGTCATATCTACCCTATGGAAGTAGTCAATGAGATTTTCGTCTGATTTTTGGAACATTGACTGAAGCTCGATATTTAAATGAGAAATAGTTTTTACGTTGGAAAATTTGTCTATTAAAAACGTTCTTAGATCGTTCCATAATTCAAATTGTTTACAATGAACATCGGAGGCACTCGACCCAACTATATTATTTAATACGTAGACTAAAAGAATTGATTCTTGGTCTTTGTCTGCCAGTTTAAAAGCAGATTCGCATGACCTTATGAATCTGTATACTTGTTGTGGTTGATTTGTGTCGAATGTAGGGATTAATTTGAGTAAAATATTGAGATCTAAAGACATATTTATATTATATCTGTGTTCGAGTTGTGAGTGATCGGGGTAATTGTTTATTTGTGATTCGGGAACTTGTTCGTTTTTAATGGATTTAGACATATATAAAAATAGATGTAGAAAAATAAAATGCAAAATAATACAATAAAGGAATGGGAATATACGATTTAGGAAGAGCAAAAGTAAAAGCCACTTACCACATTATTATCATAGCCTTCAGGAACATTTTTCGGTCCGGCGAATACGTTTAAAATCCTGCAGCTACCTTGTATAATGGAGCGATGCTGTCTCCAACAAGTTAGTCTTCGTCTTGGTCCTAGCTTTCCTAGGCTATCCTACCGACTGCGCCAAATTTGTTATGTGGCAAAACCAACTTTTGACTTTTTTAAAAAATATTTATTAAAATATATTTATAACTAAACAAAATTAAAAATTATACTAGAAACAGAGATGTTAAAGGTTTGGAGATTGGAATTAGAATGTATTAGGAACTCGGGTTTTGGGAATAAAAAGGAATGTTTGTTGCAAGAGCGGGAAGTGGGGTAATGATGTGCGTCTTATTTGTATACATTAACTAATGACTTTGAGAAAGCTAAATATTTAAAGTTAAACCAACAATATTATTTAGAAAGATAACTAATTATATAAAAACAAGATATAGAATGAACTTAGGAATAAACTATACTATAAACTAATGCTGTGTCTATCACTATGTAACAAATACACTCGCAGGCAGCGAATTCCACTCCTTCGCCGTTCGCATAAGAAAAGACGAGCTAAAACTGCCTTTGGAATCACTCTATCTAATAAAAATAACCACATCAAAATCTGTTGCGTAGTTTTAAAGATTTAAGCATACATAGGGATAGAGAAAGCGACTTTGTTTGGTTTATACTATGTAGTGATGAATTATACCAATTATAATTAATGTCAGTTTAGATGTTCTTGAGTTATAACAAAACATAGACACTGACGTATAGACGAATTTTAAAAATGTAAATTTAGAAAAAAAATACGTACTATATAAATCACAAGATTTTATTTCTATGTTGTTAAAAAAACGCTTAGCTTTTAATCATGGTCTAAAGTTAGTTAGTTAGTTAATAGTTTTGTGGAGTGTATAGAATGGTTATTTAGACTCTAACTAACCATTCTATACACTCCACAAAACTATTATAGTTCGATTCTAACTTAACAAACCGTTACAAAATGACAAGGCGTATCGATTTAAAAACCGAATGAAATATTTTTTCGGTGATTAAATTCATTTCGCACATTATGCGAGAATACCTTGACATTATCGGAGAAGAAATTACAGCTGCCCCACGCACTATTATCGATTGCAATCGAATCGATTTCGATCGTAATTGATTAAGCGCACGAGCCATTTTTCGGAGTAACACCACATCTGTATCAGACGATCTAAATTTATGTACGCGATTTTAAACACCACACGCAAGGCATAGAGTATTAAATCGTATGTTATAAATTGGAGATACGATCTTTTATTTTAATAGAAGAATCGAACGCGTTTCGGAATTCAACAATCGATGTTAATAGCCGAAAGTTATGATAAGCATTTGTAACCGTATCAGATAATCATTCTTACTATCGTTTATTTTAATCGTTACGTTTTATAGCGATGTATATTTAATGTGCTAGCTGAAGTCACGGCTATCATAAATTTTAGAAAATAGCAAAGATTTACAGAACTGTAAAAAATGGGTTATGTTTTTTAAGCGTAACCTCCACTTCAAGGAATTAAAACACTGTTAAGAACGAAAAGAATAAGAACGATAAATTCGACGGGTGCTGACCACAGCGCCTTGGTGTAGTGGTTAGCATAACAGCCTGGTACGCTGGAGACGTGTGTTCAATCCCCACAGGCACCGTAAATCCCATTATGTGATAAAAAAAGTCCCATTATGTGATAGATGGCAAGTCCGTCGCCAATAGGGCACAATTCTAATCCCGGGCAAGGTCATGTTTTTCATAAAAACTGAAAAGTTGCCCGACCCGGGAATTGAACCTGGGGCTTTTTGCGTCAAAGTCGAACACCGACACCACTCGATCACTGAGGCGATATTTGTATTGTACCTACAATTTTAGCTGAATAGACAGAAAATATGGATTAAATTTTTATTACTAGATTGGATTTGCAATGCGTATAAATAATTGTAATATTTACATAAAATCTAGTAAACCATATGTATAAAGTGTGATAACTAATAAAAAATACCTCATCAATGACAAGCACAGTTGGGGTTCTACGAGGTCCGGGGTTTTTAAAACGTTTCTCTAGCAATGAACATGCTTGCTCCCATACAACTGTCTTTCCTGAAAAAAAGGGATTTTTTAATATTCCTGAAAAATGACCGCCTTGCTAGCCAAATGGTGAGCAAATTTGCCTTATCACATTGACCAATAGCGAGGCTTGGGTATAATTGCCGATGGAGGCGAGCGTTTGTGTGAAAAATATCTATTCGCATTTCTGGGTCTGGGTGTTTATTAAATTAAAATAAATAAATAAATATCGTCTCACCCATATGTCCTCGGAAAGGATAGGCAGAGTTACATACTACATGCTAGTTAGTGTACACCCACGATTAGCTGATGATATTAAGTCCCGTCGCCAATCAGACATATCCAATCCCAGACAACGTTAAGTTTTTTAGAAAAACTGAAAAAACTCATAGAGAACAAGTTGCCTGACCCAGAAATTGAACCCAGGACCTCTATATTCGATTTCTGGGTCAGGCAAAAAACTGACAAAAAACTGATTGACAAAGGTGATAGATTTTTTTTTTTAATTTTTTTTATAATATTGGAAGGCGGACAAGCAGACGGATTTCCCGATGGAAAGAAATTCACGCCGCCTATAGACACCAAAGGTGGTAATGGTGCGCCGCCAACCTGAGGCCGGGATGTTAG
>DVZN01000812.1:0-11628 GCA_018237365.1 Caria ino melicerta
CATCATGGGCCCTAGTACCTTGGCTAATCGTGGATGTTCTAGTATATCTACTGGACTTACGAGTCGTGGAGATACTACACACCTCTGCCTGCTCCTTCGGGGAAAATAGGCGAAGAAGGCACTACTTTTTATAGGATTAATATGCACACTGACATGGCGGCACGTTAACCCAATAAGGAATAAACCCACCAAACCACGGGCCACGGGCCACGGGCCGAAACATTAGAATGCGCGAGACTGCGTTTTCGCTCTTTGCGTTCGCTCCCCCCCCCCCGCGCATCGCTTCTCTCGCTACAAGTTACTAGAGGAAGTGATGTACCCTTTATTTAAACGGTAGGATAGAATAGTATAGGTGATTATTGACATTGTAGAAGCAATAGAAGTAACTGCTACTTTCGTCTCTTACCATTAACTATAGCGCTATCGTCATTAGGCAAGTTCAAGGATAGATCGATTATTGAAAACGGTCGACATTTCGACGAAATATAAACATTTTCAATAAGTTTACATGGATAAATTAAAGCTTTTCAATTTTTTTATTATATTTAACAATTCAACTGAAAAAGCATATTAGGTAAATAGACATCTTTAAATAAATAGTCGGGATATATCGTTAAATCATTTATTACATCAAATGCATAGCATATGATAATTTTTGAACAATACATTATGTTGGTGTACAACGTTACCTTGTATATTGTTTTACCTAGTTTATACATGTTGCTATATATTATACAATATTATATAAATACACGCGTTTTACTTGTTCGTAGAACGATACTTGAATGTATTCAAACTTTACTAGTTTACAAAAGTTTAGTCATAAAAATTATGATTTTTCAGGATAAAGTTTTAAGAATTGGTAACTATGGCAACCACAGAACATTACTACTCACGGAGTGGCTATTGCTGGCAACTATTGTTTAATTAAAAAAATGTAGAGATGCATTTTTTATAACTTTTGGCGTTTTCATTTTTTATAAAAGATCTTAGATGAGGCTTTGATAAATAAGGTTTGTTTTAGATATTGTAAAAACAGTGCATATTAATTATAAATAATATTTTGTTATTTTATTATTAAGTATACTGCATACATAATAAAATGCATATTTACTAGCCACGCTGCTAAATGGAATATAGCTGAGATATGATTGACTCACGTGTATTTACATAATATTATTTTTATGAGATAAACATTTTTATTCTATTGGAATATATGGATTTATAAATAAATATTAGTCTAACTCATATATTTTACAATAGAAATGAAAGCAGTAGGAAAACAAAATATCTTTGGCTAAAATAAAAAGAATTGTACTTTGTAGGTGTTAGGGCGTGAAAATTTAGTATCTTTTACAAATTAACGATTTTTTACTGACCTTTCTTCTTATGTAGCGTGATAACTAATACGAATATTTTAGAATTTCTTAAGGTACTGACATAAATATTTGGGCAACTAATAAAACCACCAAACTTTAAAAACACTAGTATTTTATAAACATATTTTTTTCGGATAGGTCAACAGCTGACAAATCTGTGATTTTTTTATTTCATTCGAAGATAAACAAGCGGACAGATTCCTTTACGTTAAAGAATGCACACCGCGTATTGACTCCGAAGACTTTATAGGTCCGTTGCCCAACCTGAGGCCTGCATGTTGAGCCTTGTGCAAAAGTAAATTTACAGGCTAACTTATCCTCTAAAACTGGATAACGTCAAAAGCAACCACTGACGTTGTGTTGGTAAGAATAGGTAAGGTGGTGGTACCAATACCGGCAAGCCGTTGCGAAACTCTACCACCTAGTGAAAGGTCACGGTGTTAGTGACAGTAAACTTAGTATACTCAGTAAACTTAGTAAGACAGTAACTAAGTATACTCGTCTACTCGCCTGGCAACAATATCGGACTTATAAGTGCTCCATTCAAAAATATAGAGGAAGTCGGTAGAACTCTAAGCTATATTATAGAACTACCTAGTGTACAAGAAAGTGAGTTCAAAATTCCACTACCTATGAACATTTCCACTGCTGTTTATGCCATAATTTTTGATACTGGCTGTTAATAAAAATATTTTTGACGTGAGAACGTCTGGTAAATCCATGAACGCCGGCCACACGTACGAAAAAGCAAGTCTCATAGTGTAACGTTCCTTGTGAAAGCGAGAGCTCGGAACAAGCGATAGAGAGGCATGATGGGCCTAAGCTATCGGCTCGTGGCACATAAAAGTATGCAATTGTTCATCAATGTTTTCTTATGACATAATCACGTAAAATTAACGTCCGTAAACCGTCTTTACAGAATCATTTTTAATAAAAAAAACGCCAATTTAAGGGAAAAATAGTAATTCGTTAATTTATAAAATATACATTTTAGCATATCACAAGTGTAAATATTCAGAACTTTAGACACTACTTCAAAATTGTAGAATTTTTGATAATCAACCGTTACTTTTGAATACACTTATGCATAACTGTTGAAGCATAACCAATCACAACAAACACACTTTTTAAAATAGCACCAATATCAAATATTAGTACTTACCCAAGATTTTAAACTAGCAACACAACACGGCCAAGCCGAAGCAAGGCTGATACGAAAAAACAACGTTAATTTTAAAAATGCTATTTAATATACAGATATGACATCGCACCCTATTTTAATCACACATATCTAAACGTTAGAAAATATAAGTATATTTAGAGTTATTAGATATGTTAATATTTCTTTAAAACTTAACTATGGTAACATTTAAATCTAAGGAATCGATAAAAGATAAATAGTTATGAGCGTCATTGATCTACAATATTTAGCCTCAGTAGGTACATTAACAATTTTGACATAATTTAATTAGTCTAGCCCAGAGATCAAAATTTGACGGAAGTTTATCATAAAGCATACATATCTATAGGGAAATTAGGGAATATAAAGTAAAAATTATTTACAAATTCATAAGAAACAATAAAAATCAAAATATTAAAATGGCTAACTAAACCAACCTATGATAAAATATCAGTTTCATATAATAAATGTGAGTGAATTTATGAAAAAATCTTTAAAGTACCCCTGAACGCTAAAACAAACTTTTTAATGTGTCCAAATGACAGAGCATTAATTAATGAAGTAGTTACAATTGTACATGAGCAAATTGATTGTATTTTTTAAGTCCCAATGGTACTTCATTTACTCCATCAAAACGAGAAAATTTTCCAAAAACATGAATTTCACAGGACTAGCCCTTTTAGGATAATGGGCGTGACGATATACATTTTATTTTATTTATATTACATTATACCATTTTTACATGGCAGATATGAAATTGATTATGAGATGTATCAAAAATATCATGTAAGGATATGTTTGATAGATATGGTTTTTGCTTGTATTTAAATTATTTTAATAATAATTAGTGCCGGATATTTAATGCACGAAGGCGCCAAAAATAAAAAATAAATCCGATTTCTTTTTCTTTCCTTTTTTAATTTTAATCACCATCCTTTTACTTAATTATGTAAATCCCTCCAATGTAAAAATATACAACCAGAATATAATTTTTTTTTAAGATTGTTCCTTTATGAAATGTCTTAAACTACGTTTCTTTATTTGAATGCCCTGTCATTATTTCTACTAGAATTTATGAAAAAGTAATATATAATTTATATAACCATCATTTAAATATATCTAGGCCTGTGTATAAACAGCATAATTTATTAAAACCAACAATAAAACATACAACGTTAGTTAAAATCTATTCAACTACAAAAAATAAAAGTTACCATTCGCAAACAGAAGCGCATCTAATATTATTTGGTCTCGTTTTAAGATGGTACAAACAAAAATATATTCTACGTTACAGAAATAATTTCCTGATAAAACTCCAGATAGTTATTTGATAGATAAATATCAAATAAACCTCTCTCTAAAACTATTTCTTACAATATCATTTAATATCATTACCCCTACTTTACAATAAACAATGTAAGGAGAAGAATAAAATAATATTAGAAAATTTAAAACATTTTATTTAGTATATATAATACTGTTAATAGTTTAACATAAGTAAATATATAATTAGGTATATATTAATATAAAAACTCTATCATTGCATACAAAGTACAGAAATAAAAATGGAAGGTGGAATACTGGTCGACATACATCTTCTTTCATGCTACAAATAGATTAACCGTCAATTTACCAGATAGTTATAAAACAGATTATTTATATGGGCAACTTTGCCTGATTTTAAGGAGAAAATACCCTAAGACTTCTGAGTAATGTTGCCAGAACGTTTGCTAGACATTCAGCCCGCAGAGCCAATTGCCCCTCTAAGCTAGACTTGGTGTCTTGTCCCTGGGAGGTTTTGGCGTTATGCTCATGTAGAATTTGCGCCATTTCTGCACCTGCCAGGTCTTTGAAAGCTGCTGTTACGTCATACACACGAAGAACTAAATTTCTTGTTTGCAGAGGTGCTGATGTATGTCTACCTAACGCCTGAAAATTAAATATTGTTTGTAAACAAATTACACGAATTAATTTACCAGAATCAGAAATATTTTATTCACGTGGACTATACAATTGATACTTGTGACGGGTCCACTATAAAATAAACTACCACCGGATTGGAATCTCGACCACACAGTACGCTTTGATAAGATTCGACGAAAAAAAATCGGGCGGGCCGACGAACAAAAGATGCAAATCATTGCAGTTAAAAATGCGTCTTTTAACTGCAAAGATTTGCATGTGATATGGGCGCTAAGAATGATTCTAATCGACTAAAGTACATGTTAAATACCGAAATAAATGTAGCAAACATTTACACAGAAAAGTCTCCTCTAGTGATATTATATTAGAGGTTAGCCTATCTGCGCAAGCGGCAAAACTAGCGAGGCTACAAAGCGGAAGTGACACCGCGCTTGAGGTACCTACGTAAGCGGGCAATCCATTAGACGGGCATGTCTGCGCATACATACCCGTCCGACCTCGCTAGCATAGGTCTGTGAGACTGCGACAATCCTACATTAAACTGATATTACAACAGAACAAATTTTCTGTTTCATGGATATTACACAGACCTAGTACTAACGAGGTCCGATAGGTATGTCTGCAGACCAGCCCGCGGGCATGCCCGCTATAATTATATAAATGTTCCCTCTATAAACGCTTGAGGTTGGCTTACCTGTGCAAGATCGGCGAGGCGCCGTAGTGGCGTGAGGCAGTCAGCGAGTGCGAGCGGCGCCGGAGGGGGCGCCGCGCCCGCCTCCGGGGAGCCCGCCCCCGCGCCTGGGCCCAGCGCGCCGACCAGGCTGCGGGAGGCTCCTACCAGGGACACCGCGCATGAGGTAAGTTCACTCCGCGCACGCTGGCCATACACAAAAATATATGTTATGTAAAAACAATACTCTAATGTTTCCTTTACATTTTGTAAAGGCAATTTCACCAATTATCGACAATAGAAAATATAGTTTAGGAGCATCGTTTTGCATTTTTAATTTTATTATAATATTGGAAGACAAACAAGCAGACGAATTCTCCGATGGTAAAAAATAAACGCCGCCATTATATATCAAAGATATTAATGGTGCGTTACCAACATGAGGTCAGTATGTCAAGTTTAGTGCAAAAGTAAGTTGTACAGGCTAGCTCACCCTCCAAACCGGAACACGTTTATCTTTGGCACTGACGTTATGGTGGCAGTAAAAGTTAAAGCGATAGTACCAACCCGGTTGATTTGTTGTGAAACTCTACACCTAGTTAATTGTTACGGTGTTAGGGACAGTAAACATTTGCTCACCTCTTACCCTTTCTTTAAAAAATAGACCAATTGCTAGGCAGCTCTAGTAATTGGTATGTTTATTAAAGAAGGGGTAAGTGTGACTTAAATCAGACACATTACGTAACATGAAACATTTGATTTTGAATCCATATAAAAACCAATCTTATAAAATTTTAAAATATTGCTCATATGTAGAATTAAGTTTTGATCAGTGAAATAAAATCTTGTCTTTAGGTACTGTGTATCCAATGAACTGGCACGCATATTTGTGTTGTATATAAGCGTAGGGTTTTAAAAACAATGTTTAATTTGTACATACCTGGAACTTGATCTCATCAATATCCTCGCCTCCACCGTGCGCGTGTTGGTGCGAGCACTTCTGTGCGACTTGGTGCAGCCTTTGCAAAAGTCCATCAACCGCCACCTCGGTCTTACACAGCAAATTCTCTATAGAGACATGCCCGTTGTTTCCCGTTTGGAATTCTGGAAACTTGACTGTAGGGGGAGATGGTGGGGTTGGAATATCATCCACCACGTCTTCTTTAAACCTCACATGGTTTTGAGGTTTTGGTGGTGGCGTTGGGTTGTCTGGTCTGAACACTTTTCTCTCTGATAGAGGAGGACTAAATATTCTTTGATTGTTCCCAGCTGCGCCATTCAGAAGATCTGGCCGATTGCTAAATCGTCGATTCATTTGAGGAGAACATAAAGATAGCCCACTTATTTCATGGTTCTTCAAAATTGTTGATTTAGTTTCCGATTTCGATCGTACGTGACGATTCTGAAGAGTCAAAGAGCTATAGTTTTGAGATCTTACTGGTGTTTCGTCATCGGTTAATCTACTTTCATTTTCTAAGTTACGATACGTGTTAAGATTTCGTTGGAAATGCGGTGAACCAATACTAGCCAGTCGTTCATTTGTTCGTATTGGTGAAAGTTTTTGGCTTTTTATCCTTAAAACTTCTATACTCGGTACTGGGGGTAGCGGTGGCTTCTTTGGGGGTAACAATATAGGTGGAGGTGGCGATATCACTCGATTTTCTATTCTTGGTGGAATTTTAGGAGGATTTTGGACGCCTTCATTTATATCACAAACCATTTTATAATTTAATTTTCTGTTGTTTAAAGTACTGAAGTGGTTATTTTTTATTTCAACAGTTGTAATTTCATTATTTACACATGTGAAGGAGTTTGATCTAGGTCTAGGAACTGGTATAGAAGTGGTTTTTGGTGGCCGTTCCGGCGGTTTCTTTATTTCTATACTTTTTCTTCTAGGGGGCGGCCGTATTTCACATACATCAGGCATTGAATCAGAATTTCCAATTTGACTTTCAACTTTTTCTGTTTCTTCTGCATTTTCAGCGGCTTTTGTTTTCTCTTTAGAACAACAAGAAAACATACCCTTTCTCTCTACGGTTGGGTATTCTATTACATGAGCAGTGCCATTTGCTTGTTTATCTCCATTTACACTTTTTCTTTTACTCTTTGGTGACTCTATTTTAATTGGTGTTTGAGTTTTATTTTTATCCCTTAAAAGTAAGCTATTCCTAGCATCACTTAAACCTTTTGCAGAAAACATATTTCTAATTTCACTTACACTCAACATTCCTTTTACTACTTCGCCGTTGGATATGTTATCCTTATTTTCCTTTTGAGTATTTAGTGACGTCACTATTTGACTATGGTTAACATAGCCGTTATCTCGATCTAATGTTGATGAATTTGACCCTGGTGGCGGTGGTATAATATAAGACATAATTTCTTCTGGTGTAAGTTCAATAGCTGGCGTAATTTTAACTGTAGGTGGTTGAACTGTAACATTAGCTATAAACTCTTCCAATTCAGTATCTTTCTTTTCTTCATCTTCTGTTGTGTTTTCACCATCATCGGCAAAAGAAGGCGGTACTACTGGTAGTATTTCAGGCACTTGTGTGGCGCAATCTAATTCATCAGGAGTCAAAGGTGGAGGTATAAGTGTTAAATCAATTAATTCAGCATCATTGTCAACCAAGCTTTCTTGATAATAAAACGGGGACTCAGTATCACAATCTTCCCTACTACTCTTCTCTCTAAGTTGTTTGAGATATTCTTTTAAGTTTGGTTCTTTATTGTCCATGTCAATGTCAGTACTGAGCAATCCAAAACTAGTTCTTACTGCTTTATTAGTAGACTTGTTTTGGTGTTTTCTAATAGGGCTATTTGTGGGAGTATATGATGAGTCATTATCACTTTCGGAACAATTAATATCACTATTAAGAGCCAAGAGAGCATCAGTGAGGCCACAATTGTTTAGTATAGCACTAAGACCTTGAGATTGTCTTTGAGTTAAATCACTATTATTGCAGTCTTTTTCAGTTTCAGGAATAGTAAGTCCATTCAAACTGTGATTTATTGTTTCAGTCAATAGTAGTAAAGAATCACTATGTTTCAATATACCAGGTGCATCATCTGTCGCTGACATACGACTATTATTGGACTCAGTATCACTTTCCACATTATCTACACAAGTTTCAGTACCAACTAACTCATCTCTCAATATAATACCATTATAACCATTTTCTGGGTAAACATCACAATTTTCAGTCAAATATTGTTCCGAATTTTCAACTAATTTCTGCATCTCTGCAACCCTCCGTAGCACTTCTTCATTTTTAGCTTCTACTAATTTAGGATTATTACTTGCATCTTCTAGCAACTCCATAGATAAGACACTTTGTAAGTCAAAGCCCATTCCATCGTCCAGATAGCAAGTATCATTGGGATCAAACAATCTAAAGTCATCATTTCTTTTACATTTATCGAAATGTAAATCAGGTCCAAGTAAACCATGTTTAGTTTCAAAACCGATTAAAGGACTATTTGTATGATTTCTATTTGATATGGCGGAATTCATATTATTATCTAAGTTAGATTTAAGTTGGTCGGGTGTGGAATGGTACGGCGGTGGCATGCTGAAAATAGCGAAGTGTTTTTTGGAAAGAATGACTTGATCGTCGTAGTGTAAGTAGCTCCATTTAGCAGGGACCACATTATGCTGAGACAAATATGGTGGAGCTGAAATCATAAATTTTATTATTAGTTATTTCTCATATTATATCTATTTTATTAAATGTTAGAAAAAATGAGTATAATTTATATAATAAGCAATATATTAAAGGAAATATGGCTATTATTTTAATGTTATTTAAAAAAAAACAAATTAAGTTATAGTGAGTAGCAACATTGCTCAGGAAATACATTTTGATATTATTATGAACTTTAATTTATTCTACCTTATCGCAAATCAGGTCACTATAAGCTCGCCTTTGTGGCCGAGTTTAGTCGGTGTCCGATTTTGACGCGAGAGGTCCCGTCCTAGATACAATTCCCGGGTGCAAATTGTTGTATGAGCTTGTTCAGTTTTTCCCCGTTAGGTGCTTGGGATTGGATTTGTACTCGTTATGGCGACGGACTTGCCACCCGTTATTGTCGTCATAGGTGCGTAACAAGCGTGACAATTTTTATTAGTTTAAAATTTTCATTTACAATATTTCTTTCTTCTTGATCTTTTTGTAGTAAGATAGCGAACAAGTATACAGTACCTCAAGTTTCGATGATAGGTTTGGTGGTCGAGGGCATAGTCACTTAGCCCTTTATAAATCAGCAATCAATAAAGTATATTAGTAATTATTATACTTCTTCTTACCTATATCTTCCGTAAGTGGCTCCCTCTCTAACTCGATGTTTAATTCTTTCCCGGTTGTTAGTCGATAGTAACTGAAAAAAATATTAAAAAGACATTTATTGACGTATAACACGTAGATCACAAACTTTTACATTTCACAGTAGCTGCAGACTATAATAATATTAATATTGTTAAGAAATACAAAAAGTGCCTACACTCTGAAATGTATTACAAAATAGCGAATAGGTATTTGACAAGAATGTAAATGTTGGGATCTGATAATAGTGGAAAATATTAGAACCAAACTGTGAATCGAATACGTTATCGCAAAAGTAATTTATTTTTATAAACTACAATCACCTAGTTATACTTTAATCTCTCTTAGAGAGTAACTGACTTAGAAATAGGTATAGACGCTTTGACTGACTAGCTGCAACAGCGGACATCGGCTGTGAATAAAGTTATATATACGTACTCGAGCTGTTAATGTTACTATCCTTCTACACAATATCTCATTAAACCATAGATGAAAAGCCAATAGTGCCAGAGGTGACATATACAATGTAGTAAGAGAGTTACCCAGCGATGACGAGCGGCATCTCGGCGGCGTCGCGCTCGTCCATGAGCACGGCGAGCACCCGGTCGCACTGCAGGAGCACGGTCACATCGGCGCTGCCCGAGCACTCGCTCTTCACCTTGATGCCTTCCACCTCTTCTAGAGATGCAATCGGTTGCGGCTGAAATTACACCGACTTTACAATTAACAAGTATTAAAAAATTGTCGCATCATATCAATCAGACATCGTTTCAACATGTATGTTTGTTACGTTATGAGTGATTGTATATTACCTTTTTCTTCGTCCTAGCTTTATCCCGTTTCTATATCAGATGATATCGGGGTCGGCTACCTAATCTAGGGGATTTCACATGGTGGTTTTAACACAGCGACTGCCATCTGATCCCTGCAACCCAGAATGGAAAACAGGCCCAATCCTAGATTAGGTTGAATTAGAATACAAGAATACGTGTTTCCTCACGAAGTTTTTTTACCGTGAGAGCACTTAGAAAATGTATTTAAGTCAGCAAAACTCATTGGTACATGGCGGGCTTAGTACCTAGACTACTCGAATGAAAGTCCAATGCCCTTACCACTAGGCCAACGAGGCTCATGTGATTGTATATTATTACCAACTGTAGTTTAAAGCACACAATACTCACGACAGAGTTCCCACGGCCCACGATCTGGCTGAGGCCGAACCGCGGGGACACAAGCAGCACGCGCTCAGGCCGGCTGCTGCTGAAGCACTTAGCGCCGTAGCTGGGCAAACTCGCCACTATGTCCAGATAGTGCAACTTCGCCTGCAATACAAATATATAAATTAATTAGAGTCTAGATCAGTAAAACCCAAAGTGGTCCGGGTAGTCCCCCAGAGGTCCACGGTATTAAAACACAATGTGGTCTTCAAATGTATTTAAACTGATTCATACTAGAGTAAAGACACATCCGAAAAAGATATATAATATAATCAATACATTCACTGCATAAGAAATACACAAAGTACAAAGCAGGTGGCGCTAGTTAGTAGGTATGTATGACAATTTTGTTATCGGTAATTAATGAAATTAATAACTCACGAGAGTATAGATGGAGAGTCCCCACTTAATATTTACAATTTTTGGCAAATCGGGAACATTTTATAGGATTTTTTTTTAGGAATTTGGTAGAAATTTATTTACACAATAGAAATAGCAGGATATTGCTAATAAATAATAAAGTAGTACCTGCAGCTGGGTCAACTGCTTTTGCCCGCCGGTCATTTGCGTGTTCACCTTCAGGAAGTGAGCGAGGAGCCTCCTTAGTTCCTTCCGCTTCATGTTTTCCATGAGACTGCTGGGAACGAAGCGTTCCAGGCCGAACTCCCTCCTGAAACATCAATTACATAATACATTATTTCTTTTTTATAGCTGATGGCCCAGTACAATGATAGTAAGTTAGGAATAGATAAAAAATATGCTAAATAATGCTTCTTTCCTTGAAAGCGCTAAAATTGTATTGGGTTTCCTGCTCAAATTGTAATGGGCAGGAAAAACTTCCAATGAAAGTTTTATTACTAAAACGTTTGAACAACATAAAAATGTAAATAATTTTTTTAGTCGTCCCGGCCTCAGGTTAGCAACGCTCCATTTCCAC
>DVZN01000813.1:0-11622 GCA_018237365.1 Caria ino melicerta
TCAATTCGAGCATCCAATTCTGTTCAGTTGTCTCAGTAATTATAAATTAGAATATAAATCTTTTAATTGTGTAATTAGTTATTAGTTAATAAATTTTTATAGTTTTTAAAAACTTGTTTTTGGCTCCCGTAAACTTGACTAGGTACATGTTATTATATTTTTTGTTGTTAATTTGTATGTAAACAATTGTTATGTTGTTGTATACATATGTATTTGAAGACTTCAAGTGTAAATATGTTTACCTACGAAATAAACAAAATTTTGACTTTGACTTTGGTAAATTGCCCCCAATGGGTTATAATAGGCGATGAAAATTTGTATAAAGGTTCGTAAATGTTCGACTAACAAACATAATAACGCGTGTACCGACCAGGCGCACTTGCGGTCGTAGGAGGCCACGAGCAGGTTGTCCCCGCCCGGGTGTATCGCCATCGTGCTGATCCACTGCACGCCCGGCAGCAGCTTCCGCACCAGCTCCTGCTTCACCAGGTCGTACACCCTCACCGCGCGCTGGGTCTGCAAGACGCGGGAATCGTGTCATCGTCGCCGGCTCGACGCGTATCGTGCGAAGCGGAGAATCGACGGTCGCTCACCGCGACGAAGAGGTGCGGGCGGTGCGGGTGGAACAGCGCGAGCTGCACGGGCCCGCGCGGGCGCCGCAGCGGCAGCTGCGAGCGGCGCCGCGACAGCTGGTGCACCGCCACGTGCGGCGCGCCCGCCAGCGTGGCCGCCACGTAGTCGCCGCGCGCGTGCCACGCCAGCCGCAGCACGCCCGCGCCGTGCCGCACGCTCGCGCGCACGCCCGCGCGCCACGCCTCCGCGCCCACCTCCTCCCACTGCGCCGCCGCCTCCGCTGCGGACGAGCCGCGCGCTCTCACTCCGGTACACGTGTTTAAGGGGGAGTCTCCGTCTCCAAAAATATATACGATAGAAATTACCAGAACACTTTTAATTTAAAACGGGTGAAAATTTTTTCAAATCGAGTAGGTACACATTTTTGTAGTAAAAATGTATTTTACCGCGAGGCGATCGTCACGCCGGACCGTCACAGCCTGTTGACGCGTAGAACCTCATTTTTCCTAAATAAATAAATAATAATCTTTATTTTCACAGATTTTATTACAAAGACAAGTGTACAAAATTCTAGGTTCTAGTAATACTTGAGCGTACGAGAAACGTTTCCCCCCATTTTTCTTCCGTATATTTACAATAAAGTGTGCCAATGCTGCATTATTAAAGAGTTACCTCCAAGTCTGGCTTCTAGGGAAATAAAAAATTGGCTTTTATCCCTAAACTATGTGGAAACCGAAAACATCCTTGGCATATTCTAGCAACCCAATACAGTCTCATACACACATACATTCACATACACAAAAAACACACACAGTCACAAGCACACACAGTCACAAGCACACACTCTTACAAACCAACACACACATACAAAAAATTACTCTGTATTATGTATTTCCCATGTGTTTATTTCTTTTCTTTTTTACCTCCCGTTGTGAATATTGTTAATTTGGCTTATAAGGTAATCAATGGACGGTATCCACGGCACAGGCATTGCCTATAATGGAGACCGGTAGTAATCTATGTTATGAAAATAAATGTACTTTTTGAATTAGGCAAAATAAATAAATAAAAAAATATATGACACAAAAAATAATCCCAGATAAAACAATAAAAATTAAAAAAATATTCTCACTGTATAATGAAATTTGGCAAAAAACATGATCTTACAGCACATGTAAAGGAAAAACTCAGTGATCTTTAAATACCTATGTTGTGGGTTTGAGTCCGAAGTACTTACCTTATTAGCAAACGGTCCCTGGGTATACAAATCCAAATCACATTTGATAGACCTCATTTTTGAAATTTTAAGGTTTACGCTTAACCTTATATATATCACTCACTACATAGTATAAAACAAAGTCGCTTTCTCAGTCTCTATGACCCTATGTATGCTTAGATATTTAAAACTACGCAATGGATTTTGAATCGGTTTTATTAATAGATAGTGTTTCAAGAGGAAGGTTTGTATGAAGAATACATACATAAAATAATAGTTTCTCTATTTCACTGATAATTTTAGTGGTATATAATGTGATGTCTGTAAGAGATATTCCGTAGTAAATTTACATACATATCTTCACGCCAAGTTCCTTACGGGGTAGGCAGAGAGTATCGAGTGCCAAGTGTCACGACTCTTACATACTTGCCTAGCTATATATATATATATATATATATATATCACTTTTGTAAATAAATTTGTTGTTTACCAAAACCTTCTATGAAAAATGTCACAAAAATAATATGGAATGAAAATGAAAAAATACATCATCGCCTCTTGAAACGCACTAAAATTTCATCCTTCCTACTGTATTGTCTTTTTCTATACTTTTTTTAAATAGTTAGTAAAATTACATGGTATCTTAACGCACTTATGAATAAACGCTATATTAGATTAAAAGATTTTTACAATAACTACTAGGAATAGAATAAAAAACTTATACATATTTTTATTCTCCCTACAATTTTGATACTCTTTTTTATGGTTTTTTTATTTACAACCTATATATGTTTGACTTTTGTGATAATTCTGCTGCGCATTTTCTAAAGTAATTATAAGATACTGCTATCTCTTTTTAGCTAAATAGCAATAAAAAGAGACGGGACATATTGAACACTGACCAATTGGTAAACACGTACCAACTTATACGTTTTAGAGTACCTTCACGCCTATTATCCCCGAAGGAGTAGGCAGAGGTGTGCTCCACGACTCGTTAGTCCAGTAGATATACTAGAACACCCACGATTAGCCAAGGTACTAGGGTCAATGATGTGATAGATGGCAAGCCTATTGCCACTTTGGGAACATTCCAATCCCGGGCAATGTCATGCTTACTCGGAATAATCTGAAAAACATGTTAAGAAAAGTTACCCGAACTGAGAATTGAATTCGGGACTTAAGCGGCTAGCGGTTTTAACAGGCGACAGCCGTACCATTACACCAGAGTATATTCTGAGTTATATTAGTAAACGCTAATACCATTTTTAAGCCATGCTGATTGGACACCACTAAATTCGTCTCGTCTCTTTCTTTTTCTGTAAGTTAAAGGTAGATAGCCGATAACTTTAAATTATAGAGATTAGTTGGTGTACAGCAAAATCAACGCTATAAGCGCATAGTATAGGATGTACGCGCATGTATAGGAGCTAAACTATTCTAAAGCTATCGCTATCTACGTTCAACTTACAGAAAAAGAAAGAGACCGGACGAGTTTAGTGATGTCAAATTTGTATGCTTTAAAAATTGTATAAATATTTATCTATACCTCGGAATGTAACGTTTAAAATCCATGCAAGTTTGTACGCGTCTTATTTAACAGCGCTAAATATATCCTGTCTCTTTTTAATGTTATATGGATGAAGGGAGTAAGGAATAACTCAAAATTAGTTTTAAAACGCGCAGCAGAATTACCGCCATTATTTGATTATGTGTATTTTTGAGTTCAATTATTATTGAGTTCAAAAAATTCAGCGCTTGTTATTTAAAATGATTATAATTGAATATTTGATCCAGATAACAAATCATGAATAGACTCTTAAAATTTATTTAAGAGTTTTTCTATCCCTAAGTTTATCAGGTAATGTTGAAATAGATCAAGTTATTCGATTGTTAGTTATATATGCTAGTGAATAAAGTTATTAAAAATATTGTAACATATTCGAAAATCCTGAAAATGTTGGTCCACGACCAGTTTTAGAATGTTTTATAATTTTGTATTTAGTTATTATATTTAAGTTATTTTAAATGTTATAATGAATTTATTCTTAGTGATATATTTTACTTACTATTTCATGTGATTGCATAAATCACAGCTCAATTTAAAAACCTTTCAAAATGCAGAACTAGTGAAACAGTGTTTAGTGGACAGTTTTTCCTAATTAACGACTCTGTAAAAGAATACACCAAATAAACCGACTTCCAGATCCTTTTCTTCCTTGAAAATTTTGTGGGACTACCGTGAAAGTGTACCCTTTGAAATAAAAAAATAATTTTGAAAATTGGTCTAGAATTCATGAAAAAATCGGTGAACATACATAAAAAATACATACATAAAAATTACATTATCCTCCTTTTGGGAGTCGGTTAAAAATTAATGAAATTTCTCCAAAAGTGTTTCCACACATTAAAGTAATATATGTGCATGGCTTTTTGAACGAAAAGCGAATCATTTTAAATATTATTTTAGGAAACAGTTCATTATTAGAGTATTACTGATATTTAAAATTATTCAATTTTCATTTAAAAAGCCATGCACAAATATGATTATAATATAAAACAATACTTTTCGAGATATTACTTTTTTGGTGTTATTAGTTAAGACTGGGTAAAAACGCCAAAAAATTAATATTAGTATGACTGTGTAATATAAGACAACAATTTCAAATAAATATCAGTGTAGTATATTTATATTTTTTAATTGCAAATTAATAATTAATGAATGTTCATATAGAAATAAAAAAATCGAAATCAAATGTTTGTTTAGAAAATTTTATTATTTTTATATTAATGTAACACTTTATTCAGTTACCACAAATAAGTAAATGTTAAATATATGACACAGATATTTATGTTATATTTAGGTCTTATATAATCATATATTCTTTACTTTCCATCTTCTGCGCTTAGTAAAACTTCACTTTATGTGGTTATATTCTAATAAACACTTGCACTGTTTCACTAATTTAATTTTTAATATATTTTAGTCAACCGGTTTCGCTTTTATAGCAGTTTTAAATAATAATAGTCCAGAAGATGCTGTAAAAGCGAAACCGTTTAGCTAATATACAGTGTGGCGCCGTACTGGTGACCTTAATTGAAGACACGGGTTGTACTAGAGGTAATTGAAAAATAATTGTAAATTGGCTGGAATCTTTAATTTAAAAAAAATGTTATCTAACATTTTGCTTACATTATTTATTAAGTTTGCTAAAAAATCATTTTTTTAAATTAATAATTCCAGACAATTTACTATTGTTTTTCAATTATTGACCTCTAGTACAACCCGTGTGTTTAAAAAGTTCACTAGTGTGGCGCCATGCTGTATATTAAAAATTAAATTAGTGAAACAGTGCATGTGTTTATTATAATATGGTTTATATAATCATATTTTTGCGTTGCTTTTTTGAATCGAACACCTTTACATGTGTAATCAAAACATACATAAAAAAACTGTTAACGGTACACTGTTTTTCTTCTAAGCATTGTTTTAACACAAACAAATACAAAATATATTTTGCCTTGTTTATATGTTGGATCGTTTTGTTTCTAATGCGATGCGTTAATTTTAATATCGTGATACAAGTTTTGAGCTTTTAATTTATTAATATAGATAAATGAATCAAAAGATGTTGATCTTGGTATGAATGTTAGTGCAATTGTGGAAATGTTTTCACGGTTAATAAATAAATTAAATTGAACATTTGTTTTATTTAATCTATGTAGTACCTACAAACGAGCAATTGTTTGTATAATATACAGCGTGGCGCTATACTGGTGAACTTAATTGAGCACATGGGTTGTACTACAGCTTTATAATTGAAAAAACAAATAGTAAATTGTATAGCAAAGATTCCTAGCATTTATTAAATTAATGACTACAATTAATTTAAAAAATGCTAGGAATCTTTGCTAGGATGCAAACTAAATAAATAATATAAGCAAAACGTTAGGAAATCATTTTTTGTCGTTAATGATTCCAGATAATTTACTATTGTTTCTTAAGTTTAGTGTGTATTAGTTAAGGTCACCAATATGGCGCCACGCTGTATATGACACATATAATTATAATCTAATAACTTTAAACTGATCCAGGCTCCAACAATTTTCATGAAATTTAATATGCAGAGGGTTTCGAGGACAAAAATCGATCGAGCTAGGTTTCATTTTTAGAAAATATAGTTTTGTCGAATTTTTATGCAATCAAAAGTTGCTACAATTATCATTAGAATACGAAAGTAAATTTCGTTGACATATACAAACTTGTAACAGCTAAGTTGGTAAGACGGGCGGTTACGGAGGACTCCAGTTATAATCCCATAAAATTGTTCTGTATTTTTTTCTGCGAGTTTTTTCTTTTGTAAGGAAAACAAAACCTATAGAACAAAAAATACAGTCGGTCACCCAGGTACTTTTATTAATTTGTACAAATTACTAACGAGTTAAGCACACAGCACACATATCCACTCGGTCGATGAGGGATCGTCACTGTATCGTCGCGAGCCGTTCAGTATTAAAAGTACCTTCACGCCTTTATCCCCGAAGGGGTAGGCAGAGGTGTTCTAATATCTCCACCTACGATTAGCCAAGGTACTAGGACCCATGATGTGATACTGCAAGGCACACGTATCGTAATCGGAATCGTAATATAATCGCCTCGCCTCGAAACAGGTTCCGAACCACGGAATAGAAAAGAGGTTGGAAAAGTAATGTGGGCGGGGCATGCGCGTCAAAAAAAGTATGACCGAACGCTTATACTTCAACAAAATCACGCTTATTATATTTTTTTCATATTCGTTTTGTATTGTACGTTACCATAAACATATCTTAAATTTGTTAACATCATTACTTGTACAAAGAAAAGTAAGATATAAGTATAACGTTTAATGTAAATGGTAGATTAAAACGGGGAAAAAAATAAAGTGGATGATAAAACGGTGACACTTGTTTTAATACAAAATGACTACAATTTCCTTTCCAACATCTTACCTATTCTGTGCTCCGAACTGCGATGTGGATCGTGGTAACTTGCAATTTCCGCGCTTGCGCCTCGTCGTCCCCGCGCTTACGTCTCTCCATAGAACTGATCTGCGACCAGGTCAGCCAGCGGTCGGCGAGCCGCAAGCGCGGTGTCGCCTAACCGTAGTCGTCTTATAGGCTTGGTTACGTGCATACGTTAGGTTGACGCCTGGTTGACGGCGAAACAAAAGGCGATACGGTGACGATCCCTTTCCGAGTAGATATGTGTGCTGTGCCCCTCAATCTGACTCAACGATACAGTAGAGCAGAGGGTGTTCTCACTGGTACTAATCGTTTATCCCCATTTTCTGTGCTGGCCACCCAGTACTCTCTCCCATTAATTATCTTCCTCTCTGAATTTTCATTAAACTTGTATTTTGAGCGCTTCCCGAACAGAGAATCGTATGGCGGTGGCCGACTGTCGTCGAAAATATTGCTCCTTCTCTCATTGTGTTTCGAATTCTTATATATTTTCTTATTCCTTCCTTCGATGGATTTTTTTATAATGTATCGCCTAATTAAAACCTATAAACAAAAAATACTGATTAGTCAAGTGAACATTTTTTACAGTATTGGAAGACAAAAAAGCATACTGATTTTCTAATGGTAGGAAATTCACGCCGCCTATAGATACCAAAAATGGTAATAATGCGTTGCCTGAGGTCGGGATATTAGGCCTTGTACAAAAGAAAATTTACCGACTACTTTACTCTCCAAACCGGAACACGTTAACAGCAAGCACTGATGTTATGGCGGCAAGAATAGGTAAGGCGGTGGTACTATTTCCCTTCGAGCCACTGCGAAGCTCTACCACCTAGTCAACTAGGTGCTAGTGAAAATAAGCCTATGCTCGCCTTTTACGAGCTACCTGGCAGGAAGGCTGATGGTCTATTCTGCTAAAGAGCCTGGAACAACACGGTACATATATGTATAACAAATTATAACTAGTAACAAGGTATATAATATTATCATAATACATATAGACTTCTAAAGTCTTTGAAACCAAGTATGTATGAAGAGAGTAATGAATGTGGAGGAAGCTAGGCAAGTATGTAGGAATGGTGACACTTGGCACTCGATACTCTGTGCCTACCCGTAACGGACTTAGCGTGAAGATATGTATGTGTGTGTATAATATAGAAAGTACCTCGGTAACGAAAACCGCAACTGCGACCGCTAGCCCCACGATCATGATCATATATGTCATCGTGAGGTCACTGTTCCTCAACTGGCGGTCCTTAGACTGGAGATCCAAGGGGCAAATCTTCGTGCTAGGCAAATCGTTGCGTTGCAGAAATGTTACAATGCCTGATTGTATTAAATAGATGAATCTGGAATTTAAAATATCGTCACGCCATATATTCTCGAAGAGTAGGCAGAGGTACATACTAGTATGCACTCACGATTAATTGACAACGTTGCGTTTTTCAGAAATTGGAAATAACTCATAGAACAATTTTCCCGACCCGGGAGTCGAACCCGGCACTTCGCGCGTATAGATCAGACACTACGCTCGACCACAGAGGCCTTCTAATATTATTAAACACTAGGTGAAACCCGTGACTTCCTCCTCCTTCGCGTGGGTCTTTAAGTAGGTACATTTAATGAATTTTATTTTATTGCACGGAAGCTTAATTTTTTTTTTATAAAAGTAGTCGAAGTTATCTGCTATAACATCAGTTATCTGCTAGTGAAAGTCCCGTCAAAATCGGTCCAGCAGTTCCAGAGATTACCCAGAATAAACAGAGAGACAGATAAAAATCGTAAAAATGTTATTTTGGTATAGGTGCCGTGTATACATACCTACATATTGTCTTTAGTATATATATGTATGTATGTATATATATCGTCATCGATTAGCCGACGGTATGCCTTTAGTAAAAAGAGGTTATTTTAATATTACAGCCACTCCAATTTTATTTACGTGTACAGATTAAAAATTTATTAAAAAATCTTACACAGAATCGAACACAGATATAAGTGTAGAGTTCATCGGATAGGCGAAAGCCCTACGTTGCTTCATAAATGCATTCGGAGCCACCACGTACGTGCACCTGTCAGCTTCTTCGACACCTTCGCGAGCCTTGCTCAAGTAGTCCCCGTACATCAGACTGTCTATCGCCGTCTGTTCCTTCACTAGAACTGCGCCGCCTTTCACCACGGGAAGAAATTCTTCCACCTCATTCACAGCCTTAAATTCAGCTCTGCCGTTTGCTACCATTTTGTTTAAATAATACAGTTGATGGTTGGGCTGAAACGTCAATTATTATCTGACAACCTTATTTTGAGACGTAAAACACCAAACAAGGCAGGGCTCACCTGACAATAACAGATAACCAGGGATGGATTTCCTTATAGGCTGAGAAGGCCCGGACCTAGGGCGGCAAAATTGAAGGAACGGCAAAATTTATTCGTTTTTAAGGTTCCATACTTAAAAGGTAAAAACAGGACTCTATTACTAAGCCTCCGCCGTCTGTCGGTCACTAGGCTGTATCTCATAAACCGGGAGAGTTAGAAAGCTGACATTTTCACAAATTATGCATTTTCACTGCCACTATAACAACAAATACTAAAAATGAAAATATTAAGGGGAGTTTCTATACAGTAAAGTATTTTTTTTTCGCATTTTATTTTGCTCAATATGAATGACGGTAATAGGTAAAATAAATATTACAGGGAGGTTACCATACAACAAAGGTAATTTTAAAGCAATTTTTTAGTAATTGTACGGAACCCTTGGTGTACGAGTCCGACTCACAGTTGGTCTTTTTTGTAGTTGTCGTATCTTCTGCGAAACCATGCACTTGCATGAACAACCCATAACATCCCGTAAAAAAAATTACATGTAGGTATTATGTAGAAGAAGCTCATAATACCTACATGTAATTTTGTAAGAATCATTTTATTAAATACTGGTTGTGACAATATAATCATCTATCATTTTTTTCTATTTTAATTTAATTTCTATACCTAGTTGAAATGAAAAGATTGCCGCCCCCGTCCCATGCCCGGGCGGCGAACTTTCGCAGGCCTAAGGCAGCCAACATAATATAAAATCCGTATCTGGATATAACCGTCGCTTATAAAAATTAATCAGTATAATAATTAATGAATAAGTGAATCTATATTCAACATAGGTGTTATAACTACATACTGTTATGGCCAGAATATTAGCCTCAAAGTGCAAGTCAATAGTTACCATCCTTACTGACAAACTGAACTCAAAAGCCATGTTTAATGTATTGATGCACTAGTAACTTATCTTTTACAAGAGCCTTCTGTTTATTCACACTCAGGAATCATGATATATCATATCAAAGACGATCTAATATAATTAGATTGATAGAGTGAGTGTTAGATCCGACACGCAACTGTAGTTCACTTCTCAAGAACCTTACCTGTGCACAGTGTGATTAATTATTCACATACATAGTGCCAAAGTGAATGTTGGAAGAAAACAAAACTGATATTGGCAAGCTTTGGCACTTTTCAGTGTCGGTATTGTACACTGGACCTAGTTAACTTACGTTCTTAACAGCGTGTTCAACTACAGAACCTTCCTGTGCCACCCATCGATAGTTCTTTTTATACAAATCTTTCGGATATTCGATATCCAAAGTAAATTTTGAAAGGGTTAAAAACGCCGTCAGATTTGCGGTGTAGAACGCAGACAACAGAATAACGAAGAGCCACCATGTAGCGAAAAGCACGCGAGTTGTGTCTGTAACAAATCAGGTTGTGTTAAAAATGTATTTGAATTGTATTTTAGGCCTATAAAATAATAATAAAATAAAATAATATTGTGAATGTGTACAAGTGACTTATTAATCATTTAAATAATCTCTTATTATTAATTGATTATGTATGTATACATGTTATACCAAAATAACATTTTTTACTATTTTTGTCTGTCAGTGTTTGTTCCGGTTAACCTCTGGAACGGCTGGACTGATTTTGACGGGACCTTCACTGGCAGATATCTGATGTTATAGCGGGTAACTTAAGCTACTTTTTTAAAGAAAGAATTAGGGTTCCGTACAAAAAATAAAATCATAACATGATTTCAAAGACCCATGCGGACGAAGTCGCGGGTAGTATATAATATAATTCCTAATACTTAAAGTTGTTGTATCATCTTATTATTACTCGACTGCGTCAGTAAGAGGGTATTGTTTTTGGAGCGTATGTATGTCTATTTATTTGATTATATATATACAATAAATATTGTATAAAACCATCTAGGCATTTGGATGGTCTAAGGCGTGTGCCCTAGAACATTCAAATGGCTAGATGGTTTTTGACATAATATGAGGTGTCATTGGATTTGTCAGAATTGTGCAATGGAATTATAGTAGTGTCTATATGAATTTCCAAAATGGCGCCTGCAAATGGAAGAAAGAGAAAGAAATTACTTTTCTTACCATACTAATTGCTTGTTACTGCTAATTGCTTGTCTCGTATTTGGTGAAGCAGAGGCGGCGTAGGGCGTGTGCTACGTGGGCTTCGGTCCCAGGGGCGTCGCGCCACGGCGATTTCAGATTTATGTATTACTCAAAAGCCATGAAGGATTCGAAAAAATAGCTTGCGTTGCTATCGCTCGCGAGAAATCTCCGCTGCGCATCGCCATCGCGCTGGGATGCTATTTTTGAACATTCAGCGATGTTTTCAAAATCACTGATGAATAAAATACTCATCTATACACTAAATACGAACTTTGTATCACATTTTTATGTTGTTGGTAGTCATGCTGGGAAATTAAAAAAATTACGTGTTTTTTGCGTCTGTGATTGACGAGTACTTTATTCATCGGTGATTTC
>DVZN01000814.1:0-11620 GCA_018237365.1 Caria ino melicerta
ATGGCTTCTGTCTTTGAAATATACTGAAACTGAAAATCTTATTCACAGTAATTAGACTCTCTAATATTATAAAATAATAATTAAAAAAACAGCTTGTATTTATGTAAAAAAATATTTATGAATATCAACTACACACGAACACACACACACACACACACACCCTCGCTCACACACACACACACCCTCGCTCACACACACACACACACACACATATATATACGTATACACACACTCGCACATACACACATATGCGCGTACACACAGATTTCCCAAAAACCACCTGATTTTTGTGTTGTTGAGGGGTGAGGACCAGGAGGTCCATGTTACATGGTTTACTCAGTATGGACTCCTGTCTCACTGTACAATTACTTGATATTTTTTACTGGTTATTTAGAATTATGTTTTTTTTTCCTTGTTTTTAATTTTTTAATTTTGTTATGTTGTACTTTGAGACAAATATTAAATAATAATAATTATTAAACTATTTTTAAATCATCGCTGTCCTCCTTCATCTTACAGAAAAAGAAAGAGACAAGACGATTTTAGTGGTGTCAAATTAGTATGCTCTAAAATTGTATGAACGTTTAGACAATACTTCGGAATATAACGTTTAAAATCTTTGCAAGTTTGTACGTGCTTACTAATTCAACAACGCTAAATGTGTCCCGTCTCTTTTATTATTACAAAGGTGAAGGGAGACAGAAATAACTCAAAATTAGTTAGGAAACGCGCTGCAGAATTGACCTCCAATATAAATAATGACACTGTATGATTCTCAGCTGATCGGATCCCGCGTTTTAAATTGTTGATGCCTTCCTATATATTCATTTTAATGATAAGCTACAACGGGCGAATTTATCCTTTTTATAAAGTACCTTCACGCCTATTATCCAAGGGGTAGGCAGAGGTGTGCTAATATCTCCACGACTCGTAAGTCCAGTAGATATACTAGAACACTCACGATTAGCCAAGGCAACGTTAAGTTTTTCAGAATAACTGCAAAAACTCATAGAGAAACAAGTTGCCCGACCCAGGAATTGAACCCAGACCCTCTCGCGTCATTGTTGGACACCGACACCACTCGACCACAGAGGCGATATAAAAAAACTGCCATAACAATTATCGCCACAAATAATACAGCCAATCTATTAGTTTGGTGGGGATGGAGGCCAATCCCATCACCTTAGTAGTGTAGATCATTTTTAGTTCCTAGTTATAAAAGGAAGTGCCCGAAGTGGCCCCAGGCTTGCCACCTATCATATTATGGGCCCTAGTACCTTGGCTAATCGTGGGTGTTCTAGTATATCTACTGGACTTACGAGTCGTAGGGATACTAGCACACCTCTGCCTGCCTTCAGGGATAAGGCGTGAAGGTACTTTTTTTACAATAAACAGTATACATGGATATTTTTTGTTCTATTTTTTTTTAGATCTTTTTTTGTTTATTTAATCAGATTGTTCACCAATCGCGACTATAAACTATTTAGATTTCGTCAAAAGATTATCACATTATATTTTTCACTGTATTATACACTTATATGAATGTACGTGAAGCTAGGGTGGATTCTAGTTTAAGCTATTTCTATTTTTTTTTATAATATTGGAAAACAAACAAGCACACTGATTCCCTGATGGTAAGAAATTCACTCTTCCTATCAACATAAAAGGTGGTAATGGTACGTTGCAAACCTGAGGCCGTGATATTAAGCCTCATGCAGAAGTGAGTAAAGGCAGGAATAAGTAACGCTGTGGTACTTTATAACTGAACTCACGTGATGCTGGGGTGGATTCTATTTTAAATTATTCCTAATTATATGATAATGGTTTTTAATCGACTTTAAAAAGGAGAAGGTTCTATGTTTTTCTGAAGGTATGTATATTAATGCATGTTCAGCGATTTTTCCAATAGCTGCGAATCCTTTTCCAAGTTTTTTTTTGAGCGACTGTACTTCCTAGGGATTCCTATAAATATTTGTAAGATGTGTAAAAACTTAAAGTTATTTTTTTGCAGTTGTACTGAATTCGAATTATATTTTCTCCTATCATAAAGTTTTATACAATCTTTAAAGAGTGTAAACCTTGTAACTAAAGAAACCTTTGTTCCACAGTTTCACGCTGGGAACAGCGAGCATTTCCTGAAAGAAAACCGTTTGCTATCTAACAAGCGCTTCAATTGAAGTCATCCTCGGCGTTATTATCGACACCTCGGTTTAAGACTTGTTATAAATTCCAAAGACCAAACTCCAGCAAATGCAAGGAACGTTTTTACCGCAGTAATTATATTATCAGCTATTATATGTATAGAGTAGTATTTCCTAAACTTTTTATTCTGAAAGACTATTTCAAATAATTTATGTCTTGTTAAGGACTGTTACAAAAATGTTAAGAACAACAACCTATGGGTAATGAACCTACGTCTCCAGCGTACCGGGTTGATATGCTAACCACTACACCAAGGCGCTGTAGCTAGCATCCGTCGAATGTTATCGTTCTTATTCTTTTATCGATGACGTCGATTGTAATGTAATGCCCTTTTCGGTAACATTTTCATACATAAGAAGTCTGTCCATTATAAACTAAAATCTATTGGAGAAATATTATTTATTGATTGTTAACTTAGTTCAAAGCTTATCTATCAGTGATTAATGCGATCGTGACTTCTTCTCATTCGTGATCTTTTTATCGTGTAATTATGATGGAGACCTCGAACCGAAATCACGAAGGCGCATAAAATAAGTCTGTATTATCTGCCTATATATATATTTTCAAGACATGGTATTATGTACATGGTATTACGCTATTATGTAACAATATATATTTATCGGTTTTGAGTGATTAAGCAATTTTTACCCAAATGAAAAATTTTACGGCGCCTGTGGGGATTGACCCACGTCTACGGCGTTCCGGATCGACGTGCTAACCACTACACCAAAGCACTATGGCCAGCACCTGTTGAATTTATAGTTCTTATTCTGGGTTGTTCCGTATTCACCCTATGACGTCTCATCCTACGTATTATTATTTTTTTATTACTAAATATATATAAGTAATTAATAAACAAATAATAAATATCTCTAAACCTAACCAAAGTAAGCAAATTATTTGCCTTTGTTTTTGAAATGACAATAGTTGCCAGCCAGAGCAGTTTCGCAACGTCACCGGACGTTTGTAGGCGAGCAAAGTGCTCAACCCGAGACTGCATTATTTAATGGTGGGAATCCTATAACGCCCACACTAAGGGTTGTCTCCTGCGAGATCGAACCTCGGCTTAGTACAGCGTTCTGACTGCTAGTGGGCGGGGTATCGGTGGCTAAATATTTGCCTGCGATACTATTGTGATATGGGTCAATAATATTATACCTCTATGGAAATATACATCTTTATATCAGAACAAGTTTAATAAACGTCCAGACCGAGAAACTTAATTGTCTATGTTTATTAGACAAACGACAGCGGGAATCGAACCCGAGCTTCGTTATTCGTCGACGATATAAGGCAACTATGCTCGCCCATCGCATCACCACTCGATCAACGACACGGTTACTGAACTACTTCGTCAGTGTGACTTTTTCGTTTTTAGGGTTTCGTAGGCAAATGGGAAAAACGAAACTGTTATAATTTCGTCATTTTCATTCTGTCCGTCCGTAAGTCACAGTCATTTTACTCGGAGGTATAGTTGAACTTTGGAAGATAGGTGTATTATATGAACCGCTACAAAATGATGTAGTATTCTGAAAGATATTTTTTAAGAGTAGCACTCCATTCATGTAACTGAGGGATAAAATAAATAATTGATGAAGATTGTTCTTTCTAAATAGTGTGGAGGTTTCTAATGTACTCGTGAGTATCCCGTATAAATAACTAAATATGTTTCTAAGAAAGTTTTTTCATATCAGTACTTTTTGAGATATTCGCTTCTGAAGTGGTAAAAAGTGTACCCCCTCACTAACTTTTGAACTACGAAGGGAAAAATTATGAAAAAATGGGGATTATAGGATTCAATTAAAACTCCAAACGAAAATTAGTTCGAACAAAATCGACCACTGGGTTTAAGAGATTTTGGGATATCTTTTGAATTGGGATCGACGCAGGCGCGCATAACGCGGTCGGTCCGTGGTCCTATACTGATGGCGGTGGTAATATATTTTTTGTTTGCTGCTACGAACCCCTTTATTGGTAAGTATGACTCGCTCTTGGCCAGACTAATTCGTTGTACACCACAAAAAACTGAACGAAGAACTATCTACTATTCTTCACAAATCAAACTTATATTTTCAACCAGGTTCAATAGTTGAATAAAGGAGATCTCCTGGTCACGTTTCCTTATTGTGTGGTTGAATCGCTTTGAAGTCGATTTATAAGGAGATCCTACGTGCTTTTGTCATACACACACGAATCTCGTTTTAGATTCATATTTCTTTTTGGATTATATGCCGGGTTTGATTTATTTTTATTCCCAAATGCGTTCTATGAACTACTGTCACTATGAAAATCTTATTCTTAAACCCGATTTCGCCAAAGCTTCCCATGAGAGAATTTCCCACTGCCCCAAACGACCTTATTGCTTATATTAAAGCTAGGCAAGTATGTAGAAGTCGTGACACTTGGCACTCGATACTCTCTGCCTACCTCGTAAGGGACTTGGCGTGAAGATATATATGTATATGTCATTTTCTGTAATACAGTTTATTAATCATCATATTATTCACCACCTGTGTATTGAATTTTGCATAACAAGTAATATTACAAATGATTTTGGAGATTTTCTGTTGTCATTGTATAGTTATACTATATCTGAATAGTTTGTATTTTATTTATATTGTATGGCCACATTTTCCTCTTTTATCATTTGGACAGCTAAGGACTGGAACTCTGCCAAGGAAGGTGTTTCCTGCATAATACAAATTGAGCATATTCGAGGAAAGAGTGAATAGGCACCTTCTGCTTAGTATAATTTTATCTTTGATCTCTTCCTCACTTACCATCAGATTATTTATTAAGCTATAAGTAATTTAAAAAATTTTTGTTTAATTAACATAGGCTAAAAATATCTGTTACTTATGAAAATAGGACATTTATAGACGACAGCCTGTTTGTGGAATGACTGGTTTTTAATTGAAAGGCTGAACTTGATTGAACTTCTATCTAAATTTATAAGTTCATCTCATGTAGAGCACTACTCCTATTATAGAAGACGGATTTGCTTATGGTCAATAGACCAATTAATTGTAAGAGCATTTCTAAATAAATATATTGCAGGTATTCATGTTTTATTCATATTTCAGGTCCAAGACTGGTAAACTCAAGACATCCTTTGCCAATGATACTGTTTCCGTCAACTCAAACTTTGACCTAGACTTGGCAGGACCCATTGTAGACCTCGCTGCAGTACTCAAGTACCAGGGCTGGCTTGCTGGAGCGCACACACAGTTCGACTCACAAAAGGCTAAATTCGCTAAGAACAACTTTGCCTTTGGATATCAAACTAATGACTTTGCTTTACATACAAATGTGTAAGTAATTATTTTATTGCTATATATCTATTAAATAAAAAGACAAAATAACATACACAGATAGATTATGTGTAAGAGATAGATTTAAATAATGTAATTGTCAAAACAAAGCTTGATAGCTGTAATATAAGTACTTTTAAAGTTTTTTTTTATTAATTAATAGTGGAGAAGAAAATTTCGACCACTTACAATTTGACATCAGTGGGCTATTTTTGAACATTCAGCGATGATAATCGCCGACGAATAAAATACTTGTCAATCACGGACACTAATACACGTGTTTTTGAAATTCACACGTGATTTAAAAATAATTGCTGAATGTTCAAAAATAGCACTCCAGGAATTAAGTTGTTGCCAATCTAAGCGAATATTAAATCTCCTATTATATAGTACTGGAGTTCACATTATTAGTGACAACAAACCTTGGCTCATTCTTCACAAATTGCCTTTCTGAAAATCCTTGACAAAAATGTCTCACAATGAACAGTAATAAGTTAAAATGGTACATAAGCATTCAGCATATCATGTGAAATTTCACATAGATATGCGAGGGAATAGGATCAATGACACTTAGACATTGTAAGCAGGACGGTTGTCCGCCTTTTACAGTCAAGACAGCATTAGTCATGCTTTATTGACTATTTGAGTTACATAATACTGTAGCAGCCTAGTAACCTACATTATGTAACATACAACTATAATATATTTCATTCATTTCTCAAAAGTTGTACGGATAAAGAATATTTAGACTATTTAGTCCCATTAAAAAAAATTATGAATATGTATGTTACTTTGAGATCAGTTTATAATCTTGCATCAATCTTTGACTCTTATACATTTTCAACAGATGTTCCAAAATGGCGATCCTTTTTATTTATTACCTCAGAACTTTGTCATTTTTAGACCAATTAAATATTTTTTCAGTTTTTTGTAAGGGTATGCTACCAATGTGGTCCCATAAAAATGTTATGAATGTGTAAAGCACCTTGACATCAGTTTATAATATAATTTCTATAAAAATCTTCTGTTGTATAATATGTTCTTTACATAGTTTAAATTAGAGGGTTTCATTGAAGATGTTTTTAAAAGGTACTATAAATTATCAACATTGTTACTAGTCCTGGTATTCCTCTTGTTATAGATTTTATGTTTGGGAATCCTATAGTCCTATCCTATGTCCCTTTCGTCCCCTTCCTTTTTTTATTTTTAAGGTTTTATAACAGGCATACATTTTAGTATTTTTTAAAACCACCTGTTCTCTGTGGTTTTACCTGCCTAATCACTGCATCTGAGGCATGTAGTGAGAGTTTAAATATCCTATGACCTTCCTCAAGAACAGGGCCATCACATGAAAAAAGGATTTCTATAATCCTTCAGGAATATCTTGAATTAGAAACTCTTCAGCTTTATAACAGAAGCATAGTAAAATATTTTTCTCTTTGTAGTGACAATGGCAAGGAATTTGGTGGGTCCATTTACCAGAAGGTGTCCCCCAAGTTGGACTGTGGTATTAGCATGAAATGGACTGTCGGCTCTTCCGACACTCTGTTTGGTGTAGGAGCCAAAGTGGCTTTGGACGAGGATGCCTCCCTCCACGCCAAGATTAACAACAAGTCCCTCATTGGTCTTGGTTATCAACAAAAACTTCGCCAAGGTGAGTAAACTTACATAATATTATCAGTTACTTTAGCTTCAAAACGTAAGCCTCCTAATGCTTTAATTAATATTGCATCATAGTTTGATAAGTGTCAAGTATACTTTGTTTGTGTATGGCATAAAATATAATATGTTATTTCCTATATCGCCTATGTGGTGTAACGGTATGGCTGTCGCCTGTCGCCGCTAGCCGCTTGATAAAATTTTGTTCTTCATTAAAAAAAATATATTTTTGCTGTAATAGCTTCATTTATGTATTGGGAACACTCAAAATTTGAACACTTATTCGGCCGAGTGCACTGCCTCGCTTCTCTACTGAATAGGTGTAATCAAGGCTAAGTGTAGCAATTATTGCGTTTGCATTCGCTGCAGCCTGTCGCCAGCGCCATGTTAAGGCGCTGTTAGCATACATCCTTAATGTCTAGACCAGTACCTTCCTGGGGCATTGAAATGAGACCTTAAAGTAGTATTATTCGTGATACAGATTATAAATTCGACAAGACGACCTTACGCCGTACTCAATGTAGAGGCTATTTTACGTTGTCAGGTAGCGATAATTAAACAATATTGATCTAAGTTGTCATTGTGGGGCCCATGAGCTACAAAATTCCATTTTTAATTTTGATGTCAGACGAGAAAGATACAGCATTATCTTATGTCGGGAGGCCAAGTCTACACTTCAAATTTCAGCGTCAGTTAAGTAATTATAGTTGGTGGTTTAACTTCATGTATTATTATTCAGGTCGTTATTTCTAACAAATTCATTTTTCATAAAATTTATAACCTTTTCAAAAACGGAGGAGGTAATATGTTACTTATTTATTTTTTATGTATGTTCAAATATTTTTTTACCAATTATGGAGAGATTTTTTTGAGACTAGGAAAATGTACATTTTCGACGTGACCTTGAAGTGGGGTTTTTGCAGTTTTACTGCGTTATAATAATTTAAATCCTAAACTAATTATTTAAATTATTAAAAAATCGGTCCACTATTGCGGAGATATCGGTGAACGTATATAAAAAATACATTTGAACCTTCTTTTTGAAGTCATTTAAAAAGTACAGTCCAGTTTTTTATTTGAAAGCAACCAATTTTTTTTATTATCCCCTAACCTTCACTGATTGTTGGATTTCCCCTGTCGGTAGACAATACGGTTAAATTTAGTACTGGTCTATACATTATTCAGGGTAAAAATAAAACTCAGTAGAATGATAGATTTTACAAAAAACAATATACAAATAAAATGTAATAAATGTATTCCATTCAATTTTTATTTCCAAGTAATAAATATTTATTACACGAACTTTAGTAATAATTTTAACATACAGTAACAGTCTCAATATTTAATATATTATTTATAGAAAATGTACATATACCTAAAGCCAGGTCACTAACACTCAATCGAAAACATTAACCGCTAACAATTTAACATTTACACTTAGACATTATTACCAAATGCATGCAGAAGATTGAGTTGTGATGAAAGCTAAACATTGTATTATAAGTATTATAAGAGTCAGGACACACTTAACATTAGTCAAGAAATAAAATTTGGTGGGATTTTATAAAAGGTCATGATTGATAAAAAATGATTTTTTAAATAAAGTTAAAAAGGTGCAAAAATATTTCATTAGAAAATATTGCTTTTAAAAGTCAATTGTCTTACTATATTTTTAGTTCACATCTAAATACTCTCAGAAAAGTCCTTTCAGAGGGACAGTTCTCCCTCTTGCATATGTTATATGTTCAATCCTTTTGAAAATTGTTTACAAGAACTCAGTGAAATGGAAATGTTTATTAATTAAATTGATACTAAAAGTATATACTTATAATAAGTATACAATACTTGTTATCTCGACTTTCCAATCATATTTATCGAAATGAAGCTTGCAACCAGATCCAAATGTCAAAATATAGAAGTCTTTGTATCCATTTTGACTCATTATAATCATATATAACTAATAATGGGGAGTGTTATTCCAAAAATAATATATTACATATATACTCATTAATATGAGAATACTTCATTGCATCAGCACTCAATATTTCAATAATATTTTAATATTATAATATTGCAATAGATGATTATATCAAATTTAGTTATTTCTTTTAACTAAAAGTCATTTATTTAATCATTAATTTCGATTCAATTTTGATCTATCTGATATTCATACATTTAAGTACAATGTTTTATTAAGATTCATAGTAACTTTTGAAATAGTTTCTAGTATTTATTAATGATGTGTCTGTGCATAAATAGCAAAAAGCAAATTGTACTTAAAATGCACATTATGATAATATATTTTTAATTAACATTAGACAGGATTGTACAGATTTCTCAATTAGTTCATGAAAAGGACGAAATTCCATACAATCAATATAGGAAGCAAATATAGTATGAATCCATAAACACGTAAGTGTGCGCTGAGTCTTATAATTTGATAATCTGAGTTTTGGTTATTGTATTGTAGCTAAGTTTAATCCTAATGTTGTGATGATAACGGTGCGGAATGTTTACTTCACTATTTATACTTTCCTCCTGAACTCACTAAAATACAACTTAATACTTAGATAAAATATTTTTTAGTTAGACGTACCAAAAAAACATATAAATAGTCATCTATAATATGTTTGTCTTATTTTTCATGTTTCAACAAAATTCAACAAAATTATGTTATTTCACATTAGTCACAAATTGATTCCAACCAATTTGCTTCTGACACCCGTCAAACTTCTATATTATTTATTGGTCTATAATTAATCGTATTGTAGAAACGATTTATTTACTTTTTGTCAAGAGAAAATGTTAGTAATTCTGTTGGCGCAAACAAAGTAAACAAAAATTAGATTTAGTGTTATTAAAACACGTTTGTTAATAATATTTATGGTGCAAAAGTAATATAATCTTAGTCTTTTGTGCCTAAAATATAGCATGGTTTAGTAATTTTAGTTTTCTATTGAACAGTAAACGCCATTTAAGATATTAAATTTAATTTTAATTTAGTTTAGTCTAGTGTGTGCCAGCAGAATTACTGCCAAAGGTTGACTTAGATGTAATTTAATTTTCTATCCCTGACCATTTTAATGGGTACAGTTAATAGATTTTGCCAAAACTTAACATTTATGGAAAAAATAAGACGAAATTTATAGAGGAACGTACTTTAGTGAGCAAATTTCACAAACTGCAAAAACATCAATATATTAATTATAACTATTTTAACACAACTATACAAAATGATGCAATGAAAGTACATTGTGTTGGTAGAAAACATTCGGTCGCTAAAAAAGTCTATATAATTGTCCATAGTTTAAAAAACATTTACAAGTCTAGCCACGCTTGTGTTGTATGTACAGAGGGACCGGTTCATTTTTGTTTTCGCTGTCAACATTCCGTAGCACTTGTAGCGAATGCTACGTCACGTAGCTTGTTAAATCAACCGTCCGTAGCATAAAAATGGCACGCACACATAATATGAGCCACATGATATTTTTGGATTCGAAAGGTAACTAACCATTTCATATATAAGACCAATCAAAACTCACGAATCATGCAATTGTTCACTGGACTCTGACGTTTGAGTACAGACGTAGATGCAGGTAGTAGGTTAAAACATCACATAAACATTTAAAACAGTTAGCACACGACGATTTTTTTTTCTCATTGTTGGCTTCGTAATAATCCAATATGTAGCACGGCCCTTAACATATTGATGACGAAATAACATAGATGTCGAACGCTGTGTCGAAGTCGAGAGCTTGGTTGGTATTGAACTTTATTTTCTCTAAAGAAAGGATGCAATTCATAAAGTTCTGTAGATTCACCACAAGTATATATATGTACGTTTGAAGATTATCACGTGATAAACACATGGGCGAGCTCGCATAGGTGGGCAGTTGTTTAGTCCGTTTAAAAGGCGGGGTAGAAGTGCGCAGTGTGAGTTGTCGTGGGTGGCAGGTGAGATTGACCGTCGTTAGCAATGGGCAGTCATCACCTGTGCGTGTGGCCCCGGTTCGGGCGTGTAGGGCACGTTCGGATGGGGCTATAGGCGGGCGCGGTGATTGCGGGTACTTATCACCCTGTTTCAGGTGGTAGGGTGGGACGCGAGTATGCGCGGGACGAGCAGCGCGCGCGGCTTTAACAATGGTGGGTTGTCGTCACCTGTGCGTGTGGCAGTTCAGGCGGCGGGGTGTGGCGCGGGTTCGGGCGGGGCGAGCAACGCGCGCAGGTCGGAGAGCGCGCGCGCAAGCTGCGGGCGCAGGTCAGGGCGCGCGCGCGGCGGCTCGTCGTCGGACTCGGGCTCAGCCGGAAGCTCGCCGAGGGGCTCCTCGTCGCTGCCGTCCGCCGACGCGCACCGCGACTCGCTCGCCGCCTCTACGCTCGCTTCTTCCTCCGCTTCCGTTCTATCTTCTTCTATAAATTAAGTAGATTGAGTAATTATTTATTTTATA
>DVZN01000815.1:0-11607 GCA_018237365.1 Caria ino melicerta
TAAATTCGACGGGTGCTGGCCACAGCGCCTTGGTGTAGTGGTCTAGCACAACAGCCCGGTACGCTGGAGACGTGGGTGCAATTCCCACAGGCGCCGTAAAATTTTTCGTTCTTAACCGTGTTTCATTATTTATTATTTAATTCTGGAACATACTCGTATTTAATGTACCTATGATTACAGTTTTTCAGTTTTTACTAGTTAACACTAGTCTATTTTACTGACCGTTAACTCAGTTCGTTCAAGAGTTCTCACCACACATATTTCATTTTTTTTGTTATTCTTGAGATATGGGCGTACATAACCAGACGTAGAAATAGACAGACATATTTGCGAGCAACAGGTAGTATTTATATAATTAAAAAACCGGCGAAATGCGAGCTGGACTCGCCCACTGAGGGTTCCATACTTCAAGCCAAATTTCAAGATCGACTGGAAGTACCCTTTAGGTTTTGATTCCCTTGCGAGTAGTTGTGCGTTTGAAAATATATACAAAAAAGGTATTAAAGACTTGAGTATTTGATATGAATTTCAGTTTAATATATCTGCATGTGCAAAAGGGTAGGGAGAAAAAACCTTTAAAATTATTAAAAAATATTTTTATTTTATGATGTAACTAAAAATTTACAGTTTCCGCATTATCTGTGTTATTAAATGCTATAAATCTGTGCTATTGAATTGTTTCGTACCAAATTTCAAGATTCTGAATTCACGGGAAATACCTAGACCGTATATTTTGATTCTTTTATGAGTTTCAATAATTTGTGGTAATTTGCGACTTAAACAGCCGTAACTTTTGATTGCGTTGGCTTAAAAGTCTATTTCTTCACAGCTCTAAGGTATAATAGTCTTGATTATATATATAATTTTCAGCTTACTGACTCCTCAAATTTCTAAAAAAAACGGTTTTGACAAACGGACGGACGGACAACAAAGTGATCCTATAAGGGTTCCATTTATCTTTTCCAGGTAAAGGTAACTCTAAAAACGAATATACAAGTTCAATAATTGTATATAGACGTACCTAAGATATTAGATTGGTCATTTTGGCTTCTGTCCTGTACAACAGGAAACTAGAAATAAAATCGGGTCATTTGAATAAAATTGCTCCCCGTGTTGGTCCAGATGCCACTATGCACAATAGAGCATCTGTGTCTCTGCCTCATGAGATGAGCATATGTTAAATTGGTTCTTATCAACAAGTCCACAGCTGATACCGTACTAAGAGCAACTCGCAGGGTAGATTATTGCCTTTTCTTTTCTCGCTGCACATGAATAACACTGTCATATTTCGTCCTGGAGTGTATAGGCGGCATGTATTTCTTACTATCAGGGAATACATCTGCTTCTTTGTCTATGTTATACAAGAAATTGAAGGAAAATACGAGTATAATGTTAGTCAGAGGACACCCAAAGGAACCCGTTCCCAATTTAGTAAATAGATTTTTATTTAGGATTATACATATATTATGGATTATGTAAAGATTATGGATTATTGATACAAAGAAATTAAAATATTTTTATTAAAAAAAATGAGAATATTGAGATACTGCAATAAAAATGAAAACACTCATTCATACAATTGATGTTATCACCACTATCTATTGTCTATGCTATGATGCAGCGAATCTATGATCTGCTTTGCCGAGGACCATAGTAGTCTAAATAGGTGCGCTTTTCGGGAAATACCTCTGCCGCATCAAGCGCTGTGACGATTCTGTGCTGTCCTCTCTCACCATCATTTCTCTGAGACTGTTCACCACTGATGTGAAATAGTATAATATCACTAGAACAATATAATAACCGTCAATCGATCTCTGTAAAAGCTGCCATTTTACATACCTATTTGGCAAGATTAGATGGGGCAGCGAGAAATACGTAAGGCGGCTACTATAGCATTATCATTTATGTTATCGCCTCTGTGGTCGAGTAGTGTCCGTGTTTGACTTTGACGCGAAAGGTCTCGGGTTCGTTTCCCGGATCGGGCAACTTATTCTATTCATGAGTTTTTCAGTTTTTCTGAAATACATAACGTTGTCTGGGATTGGATTTGTGCCCGATTGGCGACGGACTTGCAACTCGTCACATCATGGGACCAAATATCGTCAGCTAATCGTGGGTGCATACTAGTATGTACTTCCACCTACCTTTTCGAGGGTGGGCGTTGTTGGGCTTATGGCCAACTTGAGGGCGGACGAGACGGCCCAGCGGTCAGCGGGCCACTCAAATGCGGTGTGATCTAACACGACATAAGAATAGCTACGTCCACAAGAACTATTGTTGGTCCACCAGACTTGTCGTATTTGTTACCAGCTCTTCAATAAAGAAGTTTTATGTCACATTATACCGTCTACTCATTTATTATACACACAAACAGGTGTGACGATATTTATTTTTATTTATGTTTGACAACGCCCTGTTTTGGACGGTAGACATACATACATACATACATACATACATACATACATACATACATACATACACTAGTACCATCCAGTCTTTAGAAGGCAGTACTGATTGTTGGCACCTGTGTTCTTTTGATTTCATAGCGAAAAGTAAACGAGTGTATTTTACGTTCCTTTTCCCCATGAGAATCTACTGACCGCTAAAGTTATCTATCGATGGATAAATTATTCGCTGGATAAACTACTAACAAATTGTAACCAGATTAATTGTGAATCTAGCTACAACTAAGAAGAATATCCAAAGTGGGAATCAGCCCGTCAGATGAAGATACTACTAATCTACCACCGCACCGGTATAAAGGCCGTTTCTGGGAAGAAGAACAGCAAGAAACAGCACACCTGCTCTTTTCAAAACTGGTAATGAATAAATAATAATAAATAAATATCCCTGGACAAATCACACATATTGATCTAGCCCCAAAGTAAGCAAATAATTTGCTTGTGCTATAAGTGTTAATTGACGATATCATACATAGAAGTACATATATAAATACCAGAATAAATTTTGATAAACACCAAGACCCAGAAATGCGAACCTCTATGTTCATCACACAAACGCCCGCCACCATCGGGTATCGAAATCGAGTCTCGCAATTCGACGTAGTAAGGCAACTACTCTACCACTCGGCCAGCGAGACGGTCAAGCATCTGATGCTTAGTTACTACTCAACTTGTTGGACTAAGGACTTTGAGGTGGGCATTACGAAGAGATTGATGAAGGTAGTGTGAATTAAGTTTGTATTCTAAAATTTTCAGGCTTTAGAATAGTTTAACGTCCACCAAGGTTATTACTTTAGGATTCTCCAGGGAGGTTTCCTGCTCTATGTAGAAAAGACCATCTGCCAGGCAAGAAGTAAGAGGCGATTGTAGGTTAAAATGTACCTTATCACCATCATGAGCTTTGATGTCAGAGTGCCGTACAGCAATTTGGGTGGTTAATAGGTTAATAGGCGGGAATAGGTAGGGCCTCCGCTTTACCTATTCCATAATGACACTGATGAAAGTGAACAAGTGATTTATTATTTCATGAATAATAATTGATCGACTTTTCTGGGTTTCGTCCGGTGGATGTGGTAGCCGGTACTAACGGCCACGGGACAGCGATGCAACTGTAACATCTAGGGTGTCTATATAGATATCCGTCATCTCTTACCAGGGGTGCCGAGCATTTGTTCGCTATCTTATTAAAAAATGCAAAGCAGACACGAGTCCGCCAAATAAGCAATATTGATGTTGTTCTATATTTGCCAGGAAACCAAAGCCTTAGCTTTTCTAATCATAATTTTGCATATTTTGACATATTTGTCCACAGTCCACAGTCCATTGGTCATTACCAATGTACATATATATTGCACATTCCTACGTACCTTAATGTTATCGAGTAATTTCATTATTATATACACGCACAAACACTAACCTACCTGCATACAAAAAGTACACAGATACCATAGTGCTGACTTCAGCAGTGGTCTCCATGTTGCCGGTGTTCTGTGTGAGGACCAGGACTGCGCCGAAGACCGAAAGCATCAGTAGGATAACGCTGGACACCCACGAGATGGCCAGCCAGGGCACCATCCAGCGGTGTTTCTTCTGTAATCAGTGCATACTCATTTACTTTTCTGTCTGCATTAGCCTACGCAGTGCACTGCTGTGGTAGGTTTCACTCGGTATGAGAGGGTTTTCTCTCAGTCACTACGCTGGGCAAACGTATTGATGACGACAGTGTTTATTTGTTACACTGAAGAACCACGGGACTCACCCAAAATACTCCGTAAACCAGCACACTTCCGATCAAGACCTGGAACATGCTGGCAGAGGCCACGCTGGCGTACACCACCTTCCTGGCCTCCAGCACCGGCGGCGGCATCATGGCTGCGGCTCCGTAAATCAGTGTCATTAGCGAAGGCACTACCTGTAACGAACAAAGACATGGGTTTCGCGTACTGTGACTTGATTAGATAGTGTCCTTCTCACATCTTGAAGACTTTTGCATGTTTTTTAAAACAGAAGGAGGCAAACGAGTAAGTAGGTCACATGATGGTGAGTGGTCACTGGCGCCCACGAACAACTGCAACAACATTAGTTGTTACGTATTTTATACAGGCTAGATAACCCAAAACAACGATTAAATTGTTTTGTCTGTATGTATGTTTATTTGTACGCGTTTCACACATAACCTATTAAACGGATTGGTACTAAATGTTGTATACTAAGTAGCTAGTTGTAGCTTTTAGCCCGGGTCAACATTTAGGATTTTTTTAATTCCTGGACAATCCTTCTTTCCAATAACAAGTAAATTACAAAAAGGGCACATTGAGTAGTAGTCAGTTTAAGCTGGCCTGTCATCGCATTGGAAACATGTGCTATACTAGGCCAGATTAAACTGGTAATTATTCTGAAAGTAACCCACACGAACGAAGTCGCGGGTAACGGCTAGTTGAGATTAAAGGGGTACCTGTACATCCTCAAATTAGGCTAATGTATCACTGTGTTTGGAGCCAGCAAACAAAGAAACATACTAGCGAATTGATAACCTTCCCATTTTTGGAAACAAGTTTAACAGAAAAGCATAAATACTCACCACACTCAAAATAGAAATAATCTTCGCGCCAACTTCCAAACTAACACAAAAGCAACAAGTCAGCAAAGACAAACACATCCTCAGAGTATTGTTTGTGATTAAATGTAAAAACAATTAAAATAATATCATTTGATTTAGTACGTAGTTCAAACTCAATATTAGCACTTCAATTGTCACTGCTTAATAATATGTAATTGTAAAAATGTGATGATAATAGATTTAAATATCGATATTCATAAAATAGTATCTATACATATAATAAAAGTGTAGAAGAGTGAATTGTCTACATTGAAAATATAAAAAAAAGTCGAAACGACTAAAAGAGATATTCAGAATTTTTGTCTGTCTATCTGTCTGTACCCCGGCCGCGGTTCACGCCGAATCTACTGGACCGATCGTAACGAAATTTGGCTGGCGCATGCTGTAAGATCCGAGGAAGGTTATATAATACTTTTATTCCGTTAACTTAAGGGTATCCCGTGGGAGAGGGCAAAAACACAAAATTTAAAATTGGCCATATTTTTTTAACGTGTAGTCCGATTTCATTTATTCTTTTTTGTTTTTAAGATACAAGAATATCGATAACAATCTATCTACATCACTACTGAATTATCGTGATTTAATCGACATGATAAAATACAGATACGACTGATAACCAGTACTCTAGCATAGTATTACTATGAATTCGAGGTGTGTTTTTTAATGAGAAGTGTCAAGAAAATAACATAGAACACTTGTGATAAGACTGCTAGAGATTTTTTGAAATTCCAACGAAGTAAATCATTTTATTGTGTCATTAATGTAACTTTATAACCTTTAAAATGTTTAAATAATACAAATAATACCTTAGAGGTCATCTCCTGGTCTAACAATATCTTTTTTATAGCATTGGAAGGCAAACAAGCAGAGGGATTCCCTGTTGGTAAAAAATGCTTGCCGACTATATACAACAAAGGTCGTAACGGTGCCTTGCCAACCAGAGGCCGAAATGCTTGGCCACATGGAAAAGTAAATTCACTGGCTACATCACACTCCAAACCGAAACTCGACAACAATAAGCACTGACGTTATGAGGTCAGGAATAGGTAAGGTGGTATCAATCTAGACAAACGTTTCGAAGTTCTATCGGGGCCGGGGCGGGTCGCTAGTTTCAATATAAAATAGTGAGCTTCGCAATGTGCTATTTATTTTGACGTAACTTAAATAAATATATGTGGTGTGTTTATATTTGGTTCCTCGTATAAAACATTGAGCCTCGTGTAGTTTGAGCGAAATTGCTCAGATCTTTTTAAAAGTATTGTATTAACCAAGTTTTAATATTTCTCTTGTTCTTCGTCGTCTTGATTTGGACGACCAACACGGGGTACTTTATTACCCTGTGTTGGTCTGGGCTTCTTTGAAGAATAGACGAACTGCCGACCTGCCAGACAGTTCGTAAGAGGCGAGCATAAGTCTACTGTCCTTTAATTATTGGTAGAGATACTCAACGGTTCACATGGATTGGTACCACTGCCTCACTCCTGCTGCCTTAATTTCAACGCTTGCCATTGACGAGTTGTAGTTTGGAGGGTATGGTGGCCGGTAAACTTACTTTTGCATAAGACGTAACATCCCGGATGTAGGTTGGCAATGCACCAATAACATATGTTTTGGTGTCTGCTTGTTTGCTTCCCAATATTATTAAAAGTAATTCGATTAGAGGTTAAACACCTCTACATCAAGGCCCGGAAGCGTTTAACCTCGAAGGGGGTTGCCATCAGGTACTATATATAAATACCATATCGCTTACTTTAAGACTATACTTATATACTATACTTTATATACTATATGCCAATACTAAGAAGTATTGGCCACCTCTGGGGAACAGTGGGATTTTAAAAAAAAGTTATGATGTTTGTCATCCAGGGTGGACATCCAGCAGGGTATAGCCAGTCAATATCAATACGGTGAAGAAATAAATAAGATTATTTTTTTTAATAATAATTAATTAGGTACAGGTCTATATTTTATTTGTTTAAAAAATTAGCTCTATATCTTTTTTTGCTAATAACAGCCATATTCCCAATACCATGCCCCGACTGCATGCTACTCAGACAGCTATGGAAAGGTCAGAATCTCAGATACAGAGTACAGAACGAGATTATTAGATAGAAGAGCAAAATTACTGACATAGTTCAGAAGTGTAGCAAACTGGTCACATTTGTCGCAGAACCGATGGTTGGTGGAGTACACGGGTTCTCGAATGGTGGCCATGGCTTGTTAAAAGTAGTTTTGGACGCCCTTCGGCCAGATGGACCGACCACTTAAAAAGGGCAGCTGGTAGTGACTGGATGATGAAAGCGGGAGATCGTGCCCTGTGGCATACTTTTGGGGAGGCCTGCGTAGGAGGCCAGTAGGCTACAATGGGCTGTTGTATGTATGTATGTACATTAACTAATTTACAATATTCCCTAAATTTAAGTAAGTACTTACTAATCTTATTCTAAAATGTTATGCTAAAAATAATAGTTTGGCTCGTTTAGTAAACTGCTTGCAAAGATTTCTTATGTATTAGAAATGAGTGTATACTGTATACAGTCAGTCAGTGATACCTACACCAGCTAATAATATTTTGTCATTAAATTCACCGCATCTAATCAGTGATATGAAGTCCGCGATAACACCAACACGTATCGTGAAGTCTAATACGTTTTTGCGAATGTGAATATGTGAACATGGGGGTGCCCATGGTGAAGAGGTGTTGTTGTGGCGCCACGCTGCACACGGGGACCTTGGTCATCGGCTATTTGTACACTGTGAGTTACGTGCTATTTGCCTTCAACATCTTTTACTCTGCGGCTGATTGTATTTATAATGTCGTGTTTTTGTGTTCTATTATACGTTGCCCACGACTATGTTCACGAGATACAACAAACATTTGGCATGAAATCATACGTTTAAATTGAAAATACTGACAGGTACTATAGATTTTTTAAGAATATTACCTATTCAATTTATAGAACATAATCAAGTTTGACAAAACAGGTATATGTTATACAATGTGAATGTGGATGGCTGCAAGTACCCGGAAAGTCCTCGGCTGACACTTCACAACCAAATCGCCCCTGTATTACCGAGAGTGGTCTCTCCGAAAACGGCGTATTTGTATGAATAACTAATGAACGTGGAGGAAGGCATGTACCTATGGTAGAATCGTGACACTTGGCACTCTATACCCTCTGCTTCACCCGCAAGGAACTTAGCGTGAAGTTCCTAATACACGTAAGTGAAGTCCAATCAAGATCTGCCAAACTGTTCTTAACTCATATTGGATTATACAAACAGACAATTGGATATATAAGAAAACAATGGCACATCTTTTCTTATACATGAAGGCTAACAAGTAGAAACCTAATAATGGTAAGTACCAAAGATGTTAAGATAGTGCGGCTAACAAGAGCAAGCCTGCAATAAGGCTGCTCCTTGGCTAAATTAAAAAGTACCCTCCGTATAGGGAGGCTGTACTGTGACTGAGAACTGTTGACACTCATCCAACCAACCAATAAAACTATGCCAATAAAAAATCAGGGAACTTTACCATCTGTTAAAAAAAATATTGTCACACCCACATATCCTCGAAAGGGTAGACAGAGGTACATACTAGTATTCACCCACCTTTTTTATTTCAAGATTTTTGTTATTATGACAAGTTTTCCACCATCCAACAAAATAGCGTTGAGCAGTAAGTACATTAGTTGGTATGTGTAAACGTAACGTAATAAAATAAACGTCACCCCACGTCGTAACCTTGGTCGCTCTGTGTATCTTAAGATATCGCGTGGTTATTACGAGATAAGAAATTCAGTTAGGCAAATAATCACAGTAGTCATAATAGGAATTTGATACGTTTAACAATGGACATACTAATGCTGACGTTTGGAATTCTTAATGCTATAAATGTAGGTATATCGAGGGAACTATGAAGAATATGAGCTATTCCTATAAGAAAATCGTAACGTGTAGATGTAGATATGTTTATATTGAAAAAAAAAAAACTATAAATATTAAGAATATCAAGAGGGATTTATAAAATAACTAAAATAAATAAATATTTTGTACCTACTTATTGATTTTTTATCTGTTTACACTCTATACTCTGTGCTCTATATGATTAAATACAACACGCTTAAACTGCTAAATGAAATTTTTATATGTGTGTATTCTTGGATGTTTAATTTAAAAAAAATGGACACTTATGAAGATTTCCGTAGCATCGAATAAAAAAAATATTACCACGTCTACTATCAGTATAAGACCACACACCGCCCGCGCTATGCGTGCCGCTATTCAAAGGATTTTATCATTTAAATTATTCCATACCTCCTAAACCACATAATCAACTTTGTTTAAACCAATATTCGTTTGAAGTGTCCTTTACGTAGTTCAAAATTTAGAGAGACTCATACGACTCTCAAACGACATAATCAAAAACTTTCCTAGTAACCATCATAAAAGTATAAAATACCAATCTAATGACATCTCACAAGGCTATAATACTCTATCCAATTTTTTTCATCCCTTAGTTATAAATAATAAAATAAATAAATATCCCTGGCCATATCACTCATATCTATGTATGATTTGTCCAGGGATATTTATTTATATTGATCTAACCCCAAAGTAAGTAAATTATTTGCTTGTGTTAAAGGTGTTAGTCAACGATATATACATAGAGATACATGTATATAAATACCAGAATAAATTTGATAAACACCAGACCCAGAAATGCGTACGCTTATGTTCATTACACAAACTCTCGCCCCTGTCGGGAATCGAACCCGAGCCTCGCTACTTTTAGTCGCGGTAACCCTCGGTCAGTTAGTTACGTGTATGGAGTGCTACCCTTAATAATTTATTTTTTAAATCATTCTACATTATTTTGCAGCTGTTCATAGATACATCTAATGGGCAATAAATCTTACGAAACCTATTAAAACCTCTTTAATAATTTCGGTATAAATAACTTATTCTATTAAAATTCGATTAGTTTTATTATAGTTATATTGTATATACAATGAAATTATAGTAAACTATGAAAAGCAAAACTAGGAAATTATAGTAAATTACTACATCACCTAAAACTGTACAATGTGAATGTGGATGGCTGTAGGTACCCGGGGAGACCTAGGATGACATGTATTATCCGAGGGTTGCGTCAAGAGTCTCCGGAACTGACGTGTGTGTATGAAGAGAGTAATGAGTGTGGAGGAGGCTAGGCAAGCATGTAGGAGTCGTGACACTGCACTCGATACTTTCTGCTTACCTCATAAGGGACTTGGCGTGAAGATATGTATCTATGTAAAATGTTGTTGGTTTCCTTTGATTGAAGTAGAAACTTTTATATTTAGCCGTGATGAGATACTACAGATGTATGATTATTGATTATACCACTGTTTAATGTTCGTTCACACATGCAATTAATTTTAGTTATTATACGTTACAATTTTATGTTTATATCTTCTTTTTAGGGTTTCGTAGCCTAATGGCAAGAACGTAACCTTTATAATTTCGTCATGTCCTGTCTGCCCGTACGTATGTCACAGTTATTTTACTCAGTGACTAAGGGCACTGTATAATCGAAATTCGAAAGATAGGCGTATTTTATGAACCGCTTCAAAATTATGTACTTTTATTTAGAATTTTTTTAAGGGTAACACTACATACATTTAACTAAGGGATAAAAAAAATACTTGATGGGGCAATAGCCGTGTGGGATGTGATTAGATTGTAGGTGTGGAGGTTTCTAAGAATGTTTTTTGGTTAAAACTCACCCATTCCCTCTTAAAATGGTAAAAAGTGTGTTCTTCTAACTTTTGAACTTCGGAGGGGAAAATTTTTGTCTGTCTTTTTTATAATATTTTTTTTATAATAGTGAAAGGCAAACAAGAAGACGGGTTTTCTGATGGTAAGAAACTCACGCCACTGCTAAAGGTGGTAATGGTGCGTTGCCAACAAGAGGCTGGGATGTTAGGCCTCGTGCAAAAGTAAGTTTTCCGGCTACCTTTGCGTCCAAACCAGAGAACGACAATTATGGAAAGCACTGAGGTTGTGGTATCAGAAATAATAAAAAACCTATTGCTAACTACAATTTTTAAAAAATGCTGTAATTCGTAAAATATTAACATTTTTATTAATTAATCTCTTAACCCCGCATTCCCTAAATTAGAAATAAGCATTATTATTGTGAAATTATAAAATAATGTAAAAAATAAAAACATTGTAGGTATGGGCGCTGCTGGAGCTGACTGGCTACTGTCTGCTGGTGACGTTGGCGCCGCTGGGCAAGAGTGGCAACGTGTCCACCCACAAGTACGTCCTGTACACCACGGCGGCGGTCGTCAGCGGGATCCACCTGCTGTGCTCGCTGCTGCTCATCGTCGCGGCTTATAAGGTAGATCATCTTTGTAGAGTTTGGTAGAGCCATATACGTGTGTTATGCTAGCTTTTCCTAAAGATAACGGGATAATGCCAATGTAATAAATAAATAATTTATTTAGACCAAAAATGTTTACACTTTTTCTTAAA
>DVZN01000816.1:0-11602 GCA_018237365.1 Caria ino melicerta
GAACTGCACATGGTGTGCGAATTTTATTATAATCGGTTCAGTGGTTTAGGAGTCCATTGAGGACAAACATTGTGACATGAGATTTATATATATTAAGATAGAAGCAGCAGACCGTAACTATTTTTAAAACATAGGACAGCGAACAAGCAGATAGTTCTTCTAATGGTTAAAGACAACCGACGCGTAATTTGACACTATAGACTTGACTATACAACACTTGATATATTTTTTATATAATATGGGAAGGCAAACAGGCAGACGTATTTCACGCCGCCTATAAACACCAAAGGTGGTAATGGTGCGTTGCAAATCTGAGGCTGGGATGTTAAGCCACGCACAAAAGTAAGTTTACCGGCTACTTACCTCCCGGCGACAAGCACTGACGTTATGACTGCAGAAATAGGTAAGGCTGTGGTAAAATTGCACCCGGGCAAGCCGCTGCGAATCTCTACCACCTAGTCAGACATTACGGTGTTAGTAAAAGTAAGCCTATGTTCGACTTTTACGAGTTGCCTGGCAGGAAGGCAGATGGTCTCTTCTACAATGGAGCCCGGACCAACCAGGGATTATGAATGTGCTTGTCTAGTGGTCGGTGCTTTAGATCAAATGTTCAAGTTTACTGGCTACTTTACTTACCGGATTAGAACACGATAGTAAACACTAAAATTTTACCCTATTTTTTATAATATATAAAGGCAAACAATTTAGAAGTCGAAAATTCACGCCGCTAATAGACACCAAAGGTAATGATGCGTTGCCAATCTGAGGAAAAACTGATGTTAGGCAAAAATTGCAAAAGTAAGTTTCTTCCTTTTTTATCCTCCAAACCAGAACAAACCCATGGCAAGCACTAGTGTTATGGCGACAGGAATAGGTAAGGTGGTGATACTAATCCGGGTGAGTGGCTGTGAAACTTTACCACCTAGTTAGAGGTTAGTGCTAGTGGCAGTGAGCCTTCGCTCGCCTACGAGTTGCCTAGCAGGAAGGTAGGGGTAAATCGTTGCAAAGGGGCCCGGGCCAACACTTAGACGCAACAAGCTATGCAGAATGTGCAAACTCTATAATCACAATATACACTTAGTTTAGATAATATAATTTTTCACTGGACAATGGCCTTCAAATGTACCAAGGCATACTTTTGGATCCAATCTTCAATGTTAATTGCACGATGTTATACACATTCGGAGATATTTATAAACAGTCGCCTCGCTGAGCAAGTAGGACGACAATCACAGCTGTTGTATCCGACTGTTTCACAGAATTATTTCAACGCAGTAAAACTGTAAAATTATAGTTCAAGGTCATACACATTCTTGAAATTTCTATGGAACTAAATAGGTAATAGGAATCCCTTAGGAGGAGGTGACTTGAACGAAAAAGAAATCCAATTCGTTCTATAAACAACGGAGTATTTAAATAACATAATTAGATCAAACAAAATTAATAATTAAGAATGTGACAAGGTTTGCCAAATTGGTTTAAACCCTATTCACGGTAATGGTCATGTGTATATGTTATACAAATACATTCGTGTTTGTTTCATTCCATTATGATTTTCCTAAATTTCCATACCGCGTGACATCACACGACAATGTGTAGATACATTGTCGAATTATATCTCGCACTTACTCACAATCCAAGCTACGACGTCATAAGAGCACGCGTCCGGACTAGCCTAGCGAGTGAACGTTGTCCAATGACGACACGCAAACTAACTTGAATTGAACTTAAACACTTGAATTGTGACAGATATTTTTGTCTTTTTTTCCAAACACCTCAATTTCATAATTAATATTATCTCTGTGGTTGTGTGGAGTCGGTGTCCGGCTTTGACGCACGAGGACCCAGGCTCGATTACCGGGTCGGGTAGACTTATATATATATATATATATATATATATATATATATTGCTGATAGCTTAGTAAAATGATCAATGACGAACCTGATGGTAAGTGAAGAAGAGATCGAAGATGAAAGTATACTAAGCTAGAAGGTGCATATTCCCTTCTTCCTTGAAGATGCTCAAATCGTACTGAGCAGGAAACTTATGTGTTTATAATTATTACCTACCGTCAATACACATAACATAATTTGTAATTAAAATATTCCTTAATTAAAATTATGTAACAATAAAATGTATAAATAGCCCTGAAGATACTGTAAAAGCGAAACCGGTTGGCTTAAAATAAACAAATAAGTTACTTGTGGATAAAGTACGTGTGTGTCTTTGTTTATATACTGGCAACCCTAGACTTATATCTACGAATAATATCATAATGTTCAAGATATAATTTGTGATGTTAACGAACTCGATACTACTGGTAAGGCTACATCATAACAACTTATTCCTCGTAGCAGATCTGCGTCCACGTGCAAAAAGTCACCGTTACGAAATGCTACGTACGATGTTAAAGGTAATTTATATTGCTAGGTAATGTCACTTTACTGGAATTTAAAAAAACGTAAGCCATACATACTATGTTACATGTTAAACGCATACACGCATTATATGCTTTTTAAGATAATGTAATGTAGAGAGTAATGAATGTGGAGGAAGCTAGGCAAGTATGTAAAAGTCGTGACACTTGGCACTCGATACTCTCTGCCTACCCCGTAAGGGACTTGGCGTGAAGATATGAATATAATGTAGCTTTCTGATGTAGTAACAATTTTTTTTGAATATCTGTAATTTGTTTTTCAACCGTCTTCCAAGGGAGGAGGAGGAGTATTTTTGTGTATGTTACGCGATTACTCTGCCAATTCTGTACATACAGATTTTCAAATATTCTGTTGTTTCAGAGGCTACACTTCCGATGTGGTCCCATAAAAATTTTAGGGATTAACGAGACCGGGGGTCAGGTTTTTGCGGTTTTATTGCGTTTGAATTATTAATCATTTGTCTTTACAATGACATTCTAATTGAATGTAATTGGTTTTTGAAGATATTTTTAATTTTTGAACAAAATAATATTTTCTACCATTATGATGTAGGCTAACTAAGAAAGGTTTTGATAATTTTCTACCCAAGGGGAGGAAAATAGGGAATAAAAATTAGTATGAAACTTCGTAAATTTTCGACTGATTAAACTGAAATTAAAGATTTGAGCTATTACGATAAGATATAAGATAATAATTCAGAGATTACCCGAAATAAACAGAGAGACAGACAAAAATTGTAAAAAAATGTCATTTTGGTATATGTACCCTGTATATATATATATATATATATATATATATATATATATATACATACATTTAGTAAAAAGAGATAATTTTAATATTACAAACAGTCACTCCAAATGTACTTATGTGTAGTAGATGTGTAGTAGATGTATCGCGAGAAAAGAATTCTAGTTCTAAACTGAAAGCTTGTTAATAATTTAAAAAATAAATAATTTATAAAAATTAATAATGGTCTCAAATAACTAACAAATACTTAATAAAACTAATTAAACTAAACTTCTTAATAAAACTAATTAAACTGAGCTCCTTAAGAATTTTGTAAGAGCCGAGTTATTATTACAAGGACTGAATCTGCAAAGAATTATTATGTAATACCTTTAAACGAGCAATTATTAATTATTAAAATACAATAATTACACGTGATATATTGAGATATATGTCACAAAACAGTTTTATAATGAGTGCATGTAAAAATTCATATGATAAATATAACAAAAAGACTATTTAAAAATGTTGTGTCTGTTCTGGGTAAACTTCGAAATAGCTAGACCAATTCCATTTTTCGCTGGTGAATGTTAGAAGCCATAGGGAGTAAAGTGGGCTTCTTTTATTCTAAAAAAAAAGAAATCGTTCAAAAAAATTCACGAAATCTCATTAAACACCCACTCAACAAGGCGATAGAAATAAGTAAGTATAAATTATAAAGACTACAAAAAATAATTACGGTAGAAATTATCTTCAATCTACGAAATCATAATTATATGAATATTTTATTGGAATCCAGAGATTGTTCACGTTTTTTGAAGTATCGTACAAAGATTTCGCCGAAATTGAAAATCTTTATTGAAATACTAAAATGAATTTGTATTTTCTCATACCGTAAATACTCGCATTGCACTGTGAATAGGAAATATCTGGAAGCAACAAAAAGAAAATCCCTATTTATCTACTTGGGACTTTATACTTCAATAAGTCAAAGGCGAACGGGAAATACGGAATAAAAACAATAAAACTTTTACCGGGACCCTTCCTGAGGATTGCGTTCGATAAGTATTTACACGCAAATATTGTAGCTCGTGCGAAAAATATTTTATTACCTGCAATCTAATACGATTTGCGACAAAATACATTGGTTTACGTTTACTCTGACGACAAGCGTTTTTCACTGGTGAATAGTAGAGGCACAGGGAGTAACTGAGACTTCTTTTATTTGCAAAAATGAGCAACAAGCTTGTGCAAAAAAAAATATCTGCATTCTAATACGGTTTTCGACAAATGTATTAGTTTATACTAACTCTGACGACAAGAACTTTTCACTTGTGAATAATAGAAGTCATATGGAGTAACTGTAGTAACTGAGGCTTCTTTTATTTTAGAAAAAATGAGCAACAAGCTTGTGCAAAAAAACTGCTTTCTAATACGGTTTTCGACAAAATGCTTCGGTTTATATTAACTCTGACGAAAAGAGGTTTTCACTGGTGAATAGTAGAAGTCATAGGGATTTACAAAAAAAAAAAGCAACATGCCCGTGCAAAAAAAACTACATTCTAATACGAGTTTCGACAAAATACATTAGTTTATGTTTACTCTTACGACAAAGCGTTTCATATATGTAAGCGTATTTATGTATAATTATAATTAATTACCAATTAATTACCGTCACTTTATTATTTTATTAATAATTGTATACAAATAATAATGTTACGCTCTAGAATGGACTTTGTGTTGACTCGTTAACTCCGTGTACGGAAATTATTGTTTACTTTTAGTTAAGTACTTGTACTTATTCAAATATGCTTTTATAATTCTAAATTACAATAATATTAAATTGGCCAATTATTACAGTATGTTTGATAATTCTGTCATTATAAAATAAAATAATTAGTACTTGTAATGTCTCAAATTGACGCGCCATTAGAGGCGCGGTCGTTGTAAGCGGAGGAGTTGTTGCGATGTATGTTTTCGACGACAAGAATATACGATTGCAGTGAAACCAGTTGGATATTTTATTTATTACTCTTCTACTTTTGAGGCTATCCCATAGCTTCAGAAGTGGGATCGACGAAAACTACTACAGTTTTTACCTACGCCTACAAGAAAAGTGGATTAAAAACGTAAGTACTAACTACATTTTACAATAATTTTGTTATCTAGGATGTTGCATGTGTAGACAAAGTGAAATAATATGGAAAATAAGGTTCAAGCCATACAATTTTAAATGTGTAAAATAACAGTTACCTACATATTAAAAAAAAAAAAAAACATAAACGTTAACCGTCAATCTTTTAAATTAGTTTGGACAATGATTCGACTGGCAGATTAGAGTAGTTGTTAACGACACTGAGGGTTACTGGTTCAATTCCTGGGTACGATGTTTAAATGTATGAGCGTTAACGTATGGCTTAACCGTTGGTTTTGATATCTATATATAAACTTAAAACAGACCAATGGATGTAATTTTGTTTGACAATAATGATAAATAAATGCATAATTTGACGGAAAGTTATGAACAACATACGGATAATCTAATGGCGTAGAAAGTTACACATGTGTAGTTAAAAAAGAACAATTTCCATTGGAATGTTTTTTTTTGTTAGTTGTGGGGCTATCATGAGCCTATTTGTGGGATATCATAGTTGGATATCAGTCCGAAATGACGTGATGCCTTATGAAAAATGGCTTTAAAGGTTTGTGTTTGCAATTGAATAAATTCGACGAATATTTATGTTTCTGCAAATAAACATTGACCAATTTTTTATTTTATTTTTTTTTACTATTTCCATGGGTTTAAGAAATTATTAAGAATAAAAATAATGAGACGTAATCAGGGTCACACTTGTTTAGTGTTAACAGGCATACTCGATGAACAGGTGGTACGGTATATATATTTCGATGGTTTACTAAGCTACCGTTTGTCAGTTTCAGTTCTGGTCATGGAGCGTAAAAGAGGTGGCGATCGAGACTACCGGAGTTACAGTCCAGACCCAGGTGTGCCCACGTTTGAGGGCCAGGGTCAGGGAGGACTAAATCGGAGGAAACGCAGTCCAGACCCAGGTGTGCCTGTGTTTGAGGGCCAGGGTCAGGGAGGACTGAATCGGAATAGACGCAGTCCAGACCCAGGTGTGCCCATGTGTGAGGGCCAGGGTCAGGGAGGACTAGATCTTAGAAGACGTGACACGAGTCGAGCAACTTGGCCAGGAGAATCCAGGTGTGAGGGCCAGGCCACAAAGCGATATTCAGAACAACCAGGGGTATCGCGGATGCGCGACACTGAGGCTGATTACTGCAATGGCGGGGAGCATCAAGGACAAAGATTACTAAATGTTAGGAGAAGTAAAGAAAGGTGTCTACGTACACCAGCAAGACGGACACGAGATCGATCGTCGAGCTCTGAGGTCGGTGAGCGGGAGGACCTTGAAGACAACAACTGGAGTCGACGCGAGCAGCGATGGCGAAAGACAGTGTCAGCCGCCAAGAGCCAGAGGAAGAGAAGTCACAGTTTATCCAGGAATGACGGTAAGCAAAGACCGTCTAATTTTAAGAAACATAAAATTAATGATTCTACTGATAATGTGTTAGATAAGTTTTTAATGATATTGCAATCAGTCAAGAGTTCAGATAGGCCTAAGTTGACATTTAATACCAATATAATTCCTGAATTTGACCCTATGTCAAAAGAACAAACTGTTTTAACGTGGTTGACGAAAGTAGAGGAATGCGCGGAAATTTATGGCTGGGAAGATAGGGAGACAATCCACTACGCTCTGCCAAAGTTGGCAGGCGTAGCGAAAGCTTGGTACCAAAGCTTGCCGACAATGTTGTTTTCGTGGGGTGAATGGAAGAGGAAATTGATTGAATCTTTTCCTATACGCGAGGACTACGCTGAACTCTTGACTGAGATGCTTGCTAAAAGGGTTAAATATGGTGAATCATTGGAGCATTATTATTATGCCAAAATTAATTTGTTGAATAGGTGTAAAATCTATGGGCGGCAGGCAGTTGATTGTCTGTTGTATGGGGTTGAGGATAGGGCTGTCAAAGTAGGTGCCCAGGCCGCGCAGTTCTCGGAACCCGAACACGTACTGAAATATTTTCGAACGGTTAAAGTAGGACACAGCCGCGAACATCAGGGTTCGAATCTTAAGTTCCGAAATGACCGCAGAGGGATTAATTTACCCGAAAAACCTGGTACTTCTCAAATAAATTGTTACAATTGTGACCAACTCGGACACCCGAGTTTTAGATGCACCAAACCTCTTGTTAAATGCACTGTTTGTGAGAAGTTAGGTCACATGGCTATCCACTGTTACAGGAGCAAACGTGTTTCTAATAGGGACAGCGAGAAAAGCTCGGTGCAGGAAAAAGATAAAAGGCATGAAAAACACGTAGCCCAACTATGCGTAACAGAGGACGTAGCAGCTAAATATATGATCAATATTAAAGTAAATGGCCATGAGGTAGATTGTCATTTGGATCTAGGAAGTCAATGTACTCTTATAAGGTTGACGAAAGTCAAAGAACTGAATTTAGATATCGTAATTCCGGATGATTTACCAGTTCTTAGGGGTATAGGTGCCAATATTATTTCCCCTGTAGGTATGACAACAGTTTCTGTTGAAGTTCAGGGTATAAAAGAAACGATAAATATGTATGTGGTTGATGACTATGTGATTATTCGGTCGGTATTATTAGGGCACTCTTTCACGGAAAAGCCAAATATCGTTATAACTAAAACGGCTACGTCTGTTATATTTAGAGAAATACCTGCTATCAAAATGCATCTTATTACAAACAGGGATGTCGAGATCCCGTCGAATTGCTTGCGTGCTGTAAGTGTCAATTCTAACCCAAGTATAAATGCACGAGTCTATGTAAACGGTTCTATGAGAGGCCGGGATGGGAAAGAATACTACCTATTCCCAGGGGAGTATGAGGTGAAGGATGGCTGTAGTGCACTTTTGGTTCATAACGCATCCCCCAGTATGATTAAGTTGGATAAGGGAACTTTATTGACACGCGTACATTACAAAAGTGTGGGAAATCCAGAAAATAGTTTAGACTCATTTAATGTTACGGTCTGTGAATCTCAAAACAATGACAAATTAAATTGTGGCGATAGCTTGAGTCAAGAAGAGCGGTTGGATTTACAGAAGTTAATAGGAAAATTCAATAATTGTTTTTCAAGTGGTCTCAGTGATTTGGGTTTCACAGATCTAACAGAAATGAAGATCGAACTCGAAGACTCGGAGCCGATCGTATACCGACCATATCGGATGTCTTACGCGGATCGCGCCCTTGTTAGGAACATGGTACAAGAGATGGTTGACCATGGTATAGTTAGGGAGTCTACCTCCCCTTATGCAAGCCCCATCGTATTAGTTCAGAAAAAAACTGGTGATAAACGCCTTTGCGTCGATTACCGCGCATTAAATCGCAAAACTAAAAAGGAGCATTATCCGCTTCCTCGTATTGAAGATCAATTAGATCAACTGTCTGGCAACAATGTTTTTACATCCCTTGATTTGGCATCTGGTTATTACCAAATACCAATAGCAGAGGAGTCTCGGCCTAAGACCGCGTTTGTTACACCAGACGGCCAATTTGAGTATAATCGGATGCCGTTTGGTTTGGTGAATGCGCCTTCAGTTTTCCAGCGTACCATCAATAAAATACTCCTTGAGGCTAAAGTTAAATACGCCATTATTTATATGGATGATGTACTTATCCCATCCAAGGACGTTACTGAGGGTTTGCGGCGATTAGAAGAAGTCCTAGAACTTCTCAAGAGAGGTGGTCTTACGCTTAAATTAAATAAATGCCACTTTTTTATGGACACCATTGACTTCCTTGGTTACGAAGTTAGCTCCAATGGTATTCGACCCGGGCAGCGTAAAACTGAGGCTGTATCTAAGTTTCCGAAACCCAGGAATCAACATGAACTGAGACAGTTCCTTGGGTTATCGGGATACTTTAGGCGGTTCATTATGAATTACGCAATTCTGGCAGCACCTCTAACTGATTTATTGAGAAAGGATACAAAATGGCTGTGGGGGGAGCGCCAAGAAAGTGCATTTGATAAAATAAAAGAAATGCTGACTAATAGGCCCATTCTAGCACTCTATAATCACGGCGCAGAGACTCAATTACATACCGACGCCAGCAAGGACGGCCTTGCTGGTATTTTATTGCAGGCTAATTCAAACGGCGTATTTCAACCGGTATCTTATTTTAGTCGGAAAACGAATGCAGAAGAACGCAAATTCCATTCTTATGATTTGGAGACGCTTGCCGTAATAACGTCTCTGAATCGTTTTCGTGTATACCTCATTGGCATTCCTTTCAAGATATTTACCGACTGCAATGCGCTTCGATCGACGATGATCAAACGTGACTTAATACCGCGCATTGCCCGATGGTGGATACAGTTGCAGGAATATGACTGCACCATCGAATATCGGCCGGGGTCACGTATGGCCCACGTTGATGCATTAAGTCGCAATCCAATCGAGCAAGACGAATCAGAATCTCCACCTATCTTTGATGTCTTAGCCATCGAGCACTCTGACCAAGACTGGATTGCCACCGTACAGTCTGCTGACGAAGAAGTTCGAAAGATAAAAGAAATTTTGTCTGACCCTAATTCAGAACAAGTGATGGATGTCCACAATAATTATAAATTAAAAAATGGTCGAGTTTATAGATCTGTTGGAGACGAGATAAAATGGCTAGTTCCAAAAGGGGTACGTTGGCAAGTTTTAAAGATGAACCATGATGATGTGGGTCATTGTGGATATGATAAAACCTTACAACGTATACAGAAAAATTACTGGTTTTCCAAAATGCGCAAATTCGTAAAGAAATACGTTTCCTCGTGCCTAGAATGTGCGCATCACAAAGCTCCAGGTGGAAGGCGTGAAGGCGAATTACATCCTATAGACAAGCCCAGCGTACCCTTTCACACGCTTCATGCCGACCACCTAGGTCCGTTTATAAAGAGCAAAAAGGGTAATTGCTATTTACTTGTACTAGTGGACGGCTTTACCAAATTTGTGAACGTAAGACCTGTTAAAGACACAAAATCGACAACTACTATAAGAGTACTCAAAGATCACATAAGTAACTTTGGCGTACCAACTCGCCTCATTACCGATAAAGGCACAAGCTTTACCAGCGGTGTTTTTAAGGACTTCGTAACTTCATACGGCATCAAACACATCATTAATGCCGTATCAACCCCGCGGGCGAACGGACAAGTAGAGAGATTTAATAGGACAATTTTAAACGCGCTTTCTACTTCGACCCACGGGAAAGACGAAAAGTCTTGGGATGAGCAAATACCCGACATTCAGTTAGGTCTCAACACCATGACACATAAAACGACTCAGAAAACCCCGTCAGAATTACTTTTCGGGTTCAACATTAAATGTAGAAGCGAAGGTATACTGAGCGAGGTCTTAGACGATACTGCAACCATCATATCCGCTGACGAACTAGTTAATGTCAGAGATGAAGCTAGATACAAAATAAAAGAAACACAAATTAAAGAAAAAGAACGGTTTGATAGGCATCGAAAACCCGCAAAATGTTATTCAGAAGGAGACTTAGTGCGCGTAGAGCGGCAGGTACCTAGTGAAGGGCAATCCCAAAAACTAGTTGTCAAGTATCAGGGCCCCTATCGTGTACTAAAAGTGCTTCCTAACGATAGGTTTGTAATCGAAGATACTCCACTATCACGCAAAAACAATCGGCGTTACGAGGCTATAGTAGCAGTAGATAAAATCCAGCCGTGGTTGAATTTTCGTAGAGATTTCGAGAGCAGTTGCGAAGGGAATAGCTCAGATGGTGATTGAGGGACAATGCATAAATTTAGATATCACGATTTAAACATATTATTGTGTAGGCTATTATTAATTCAGTACACTTAATTGATTGATTTTAATCAAATGTATGTAAACGTTAATAATTGTATTAATAAAAATATTGTGTATAATTAATTGAGACATATTATAATTGTAAATAAAATCTTTGTATAATACATATCAATACAACTTGTTAAAGTTACTTAAACTTCTAATCAAACAATAATAATTCAGAATTAAAACACTAATTACCTATTCTTTTTATGGCGTTTATTGTGATAAAACTTATTTTTTTTTGTCGATTTATAGATAACATGACTTTGCACATTAATTATTTCACTGCCCAATTAAACGGAAAACATTGTAATTAGTTGTTAAATAATAAGATGCAAGTATTACATTGTGTGTATTTTTTTTGGTGTTTTCTCTATTTAAAATAGCCCCTATTTAGCGAAGGGACTCGCTATAGCAGGAAGGCCGAGCTGTAAGCGTATTTATGTATAATTATAATTAATTACCAATTAATTACCGTCACTTTATTATTTTATTAATAATTGTAT
>DVZN01000817.1:0-11599 GCA_018237365.1 Caria ino melicerta
TCACAGAATTTGCCAAGAGTATTATAGAAAAGAACTTGATGTAAATTTGCTTACAATATCGATTTGGGATAACTGTAAAGATATTGTAAATGAAATGAATAAGAAAAATAAATAAAATAAAAAAAATAAATAAAAAAAATTACTTGTTTTGCCCTTAAACCCCAAAATATCAATTTTATTTGAAATAAGATTAAGGGTGCGGAATTTCGTTAGTTATCACAAAATGTTATAATTTTTGTGGCGTGATGTCGAGTAGTGTTTGTGAGGCGGAGTGTAGTGTCGTGTGTGGTGAGTGGTGTGTGTGCGGCGAGTAGTGTGCTGACGTGGTCTGTTGGTGTAGATGGCGGGGCAGTGCAACCTAATGAGCTCGCAGCTCGCGCGGCAGCTCGTGGCGCCGCTGCCGGCGGCCGCGCGCCCCTACGTACGCGTTTGTACCACGCACTCAACACCGCTTCCCGTATTGGCGTTACGGTCTCATCGCTCTCTCTCACACCGTCACACGCACCGGCCACGCCCCGCTTGCGCGACACAGCATCGGAATTGTTCGTACATTACACACGACACACCGATCATATAATGTTATTATTTACACCACGATGGCGGTGATTCTGCTGTACACTGACTAAACAATTTTTAAGTTATCGCTATCTACTTTCAACTTGCAGAAAAAGAAAGAGACGGGACGAGTTTAATGCTGCAAAATTAGAATGCTTTAAAAATTGTATTAACGTTGAGTCTATACCTCAGGATACAATGGTTAAAATCTTTGCTAATTTAAACGTGCCTTCTAATTTCACAGCGCAAATATGTCTCGTCTCTTTTTATTGTTATATGGTTGAAAGCAGCTAGTAACAGCTTAAAATTAGTTTAGAAACAGCAAAATTACTGCCAATATCAAATAATTAACTCACGGCATTGTATAATTTAATATTAAATTAAATACATATATAATCTTGAAATACTAAAAGTGTCCTACAAAATTATACCTTTAGGACAAAACTAATATCAAATGTCCGTAGGCCCACTCTGAAGTTTGGTCACAGTACGGCCATATGTACGGGCTATATTTTTCTGCCCTACTGCATACATTGTTTTTTTATGTATTTGTTTATAATGGGTGAACTCAAAAACTACTGGATAGCATTTATAAATTCTTTCACCAATAGATAACAAAGTCATTCAATAGTGACGTAAGCTATGTTTTATTAAAATCAGCTAAGTACAGGTCAAACTGTGGACACGCAAAGCCACCGGGACCTATTAGTATTATATAAAATATATACTCATTTGGTTGTGACGACTAGACTGCCCTTGACTTTGTTCTAAAGCAGTTGAATTAAAATTTTATAAATTTTCCTTACTTAAAAACTTCACATTCAGCTTATATATTAGAATTATAACTCTGCATTACACATTATAAATCAGATATTATTTAACTATTCACATTAATTGATATGTCTGTTAATTCTAAATAACCAACTAAAAGATTTGAAATCAGTTACGCATAAGCCGAAAAGTTCTTTGATATTATTTGATTCATTCACTATTATATCATATTCAAGTATCTATATCGTTATGTCAGATAAAAATTTCATATTTTTTTACTGATCAACCCAAAATCTTTATATTACTGATCAAGAGACACTTATCACGGGAGCATTTTTGCATATCATAGTGGATTGTCCACTTGTAAATAATAACTTACTAAAAAGGCTATGCGATTATTAATATACAAAAAGTTTATTTTAAAAATTATAATTTGAAGTGCTGAAAAAGCGATGTATTTACCAATGTCAAATTGAGTTAAGTTGTAACCATATTTTTAAATATACAATCAATAGTATGCATCTCTGCCTACCCTTTTGAGGATAATGAGCGTGACAATATTTATTTTTATTTAAAAATTAATATCAATTACACATACATACATAATATACAATAATCTATACATACACGACATTCTAATATCACTTGTACATCAATTTCGATGCATTGTGTATGCTATTATGCGCAAATCCAACAAAAAAAAAATAGATTGGCTTGCGTAAAATAGTTTCAGCGGTACGAGGCCTATTCATTCGTGGTTTTGGCTTCATATAATTTTTTTTTCAAATAATACCACTCGCTTAACGAAATTTTCGAGCTGTCACTGTTAATTTTCTTCCAATTTTCGTTTAACTAAATTTTTGGCTTGCGGTGTGATTAATTGGCTTTCTCAAAGGAATCGAGTTAACTCTCGAACTAAAAATTTACTACGTTCAAAATTTAACAATGAAAAACATGGAAGTTAAGGTTTAGAGTGTGTGGTGGTGGCTTAAACGATAAAAATATCAACAAATCATTTGCATGCTCACATTATCATATTGTAAGCTTAGCTGTAAGTGAATTTCTGGCTTTGTACAAAGCGTCAGTGTCGAATGTGTCTAACAATGTCAGAAAAAATATCAGATTCCAAAAGCTATTGTTAGATTCCTTTGACATTATTTTATGTTCATTTTAAGTTTAAAACATTGGGGAAGGGGCGGACGGTTGATATCATTTATAAGAAATTGTAATTTTGAGGGTAGTTTGAATTCTTTAATAAATACGTGTATTTTGTCCATAGTCAAAACATACATATATATTTTTTGTGTTTTGATAAAATATGTTATCCAATTTCTTATAAAAAATGAAATATTTGGTCTATTCGAATATATTTTGACGAAGCACACTTTTTTGTTACATAAATCACAGGTACGCATATTTACAATTACGTTCTAAAATATTTTTGTAACTGAAACCCGATGAAAATATGTTTATCTCATTACGTATTTGAAATTGTTGTAATTACGGTGTGTTTAATTTTATAATATTCTTCATAATTGGAATAAACGATTACTTTCTTAATTTGAAATTAATCAACTGATATTCTATGCAATCTGTACACCACAGTATTTCCATAAACATAATGTTCGTAAAACTAACAATAATATAAAAGACTTTTTACTTTTTTTTAAATATAATAGACCAAATGTTTTCTTTTATGGACTTTGGGTTTATAAAAATAAAACTGGTAAAAAGACAGGCATTTGCCTCAGCATTGATTTGACAACGTCTGTTCATATTTTTGATGAGTGTTAAGAAAGGTTTAAGATCTTCCCTGACGTTATTCAGTATTCATGAGCTGCAGGCTGCAGTCATAGGATTATTTGAACGATCAAGTTCTTGATTGAAAAGTTGATTTTATGATGGAATGGACTTCGTTTGAGGTAAACAAGTTCAATAAGAATCTTTTAATTTTCTAGTAACATAATGGGAAAAACGGCTAGTGTCCAAATTTATTGTCTTGTGTAACTGACTGGTTTGTTACTGTGAGTATATACATGTAATTATTGCGTCGCGAATTTTTGTTCATTTCTCACTAGTTACGTATTTCAAAACAGGGTAAACGTAAGCCAAATAAATGTTTGCTTTATTTGATATTACTTACCATGAAGGATAAATGCGAAATCGCGATAAATTAATTCGCATGTTCTGTAAATGAGCTTAGATAAAGTACATACTACTAGATATCATGTATGGCGGTCAAGAGCGCCAACTCTTTAATCTGTTTCGAATTTCTAAGTGGCTCACAGATTAAAAATATGCGTGCAGGTTTCAGATAACACGACAAAATATATCTGACATTGCACATGCGCAGGAGTGATTGACTGCGCGTGTATATCACTATTGAAGAGTTGGCCTGTTTTTGACAGTAGCGATTCCAGCGTGAGACTATCGGGAGAGTGAATTATCAAAGTAGATAAGTTAAAATTTTCGATGTTTTAACTAACGCTACTTTGAATTTCGCGATCTAAACACCTTTCATTGATAATACACAATAAATTAGATTATTAATCTTCAACGGTTTATAAATAAAAATATATAATTCGTGTTATTTTTTTCATAATGACGTTGACGAGTCAATATGCTAGGCTCTATCCTTTGGAATAGAGTGGAGTGCATAAACAATAAGAGTGTGTCGATATATAGAGCGGAAGCGGAAGCGCGAGCGGAGGCGGCGTCCCGGCGGGTGCAGCGGGCGCGCCGGGCGCGGCGGGCACGTCCCGGCGGCACCCGGACTTCGCCAAGGCGGAGCCGGGGTACGCGGGCCCGGGTGCGCCGGCGGCGGCGGGCGCGCGGTTCGCGGGCGGCGCCTGGGCGGGCGGGTTCCCGCGCGCCGCAGCGCCCGCCTGGCGCCCGCCCGCGCCGCACCAGCAGCTGCAGCCGTTGCCGCTGCCGCCCTGGCCGCAGCACCAGCACCAGCCTTACCACCCTCCGGTACGTACCCGAACATTACACCTCCCTACACTACTCGACACTGGAATTAAACATCGTGAATCCAATAGTCGCTTATGCGATACCGTGGATTTAAACAATCCAACAACAATTTATATGTTTCTATCTCATGTCAAATTTAATCGATAATCATGAAAAAATTGATATAATATCTAATGTATTATCAATGAATCGATTTACTATTTAGAAACTATTTTTTTGGTCTTTATTCATCATATCCAATTTTGTACAATGAGTTTATTACTTATTTACTTCAGCTATTGAAATCGTGAATATAGTGCTTATATAGTTTAATTAAAAACACCATGTTAACAAATATACAGATACAATACACGAAAACAACAACTTATTTAGAAATTCTTATTAATACAATGTTTTAATGCTTTTGTGGTAACCACTTTTGATCACTGCTTGACACATTATGCTTTTCCATCGATCATATTAAGTCATTACAACTGTTATGTCAAACACAAATGCAATATTTAATTAATACACATCTCTCATATCAATGCACATTATAATATTTAAATAGAAGATGTGTCAGTAATGTTTCCAAAATTGGAAAATTTTGTAAATTAATTAACAAAAGCTAGTGTGATAATTTTTGCTAAGAATTATTATTAATATTAGGATTAAATCTTATTTTAAGTACCGTATATTTCATTTAAAAAAGTGTTTCATTTAAAGACACATAATAAGTTTTAACAAAGTCTAGTATCAAGAAATTGAAATAAAGAAAAAAAAACACAATATAATCTAATAACGTAATATATGTACATCTTTTGATGTCATATGATTGATTAAAATATATTATAAAAAAAGAGAAAAGAAGTATCTTCACACCTATTATCCCCCAAGAGGTAGGCAGAGGTGTGCTAGTATCTCCACGACTCGTAAGTCCAGTAGATATACTAGAACACCCACGACTAGTCAAGGTACTAGGGCCCATGATGTGATAGGTGGCAAACCTATCGCCACTAAGGGCACATTCCAATCCCAGGCAATGTCATGCTTACTCAGAATTTCAAAAAAGCTACAGATGCGTTAACCGCCTACAAATTGACATTTAAAAGTAACTAATTCTATTTTCTGGTGCATATTTATGACATAAGTAAAATTTATGAATTTATAATACTTACGCATGAAAAGAAATGTTTGTAAAGCTTTGTAAACACTGAAAAGCATTTTTAATACAAATTATTTAAATATTTTGACAGATAAAACTGGCAAAAGCCTCCTTTTTTCTAGCCAAAATAAAGCGCATATAACATCTGCAAGGGGTATAGCATCAATAAAAGAAAGTACCTATAGTTTTATGATATATCATAGGTCTTACTTAGTATTTTTATATAAAACTTTCCGTAAGTGACTTGGCGTGAAGATATGTTTTTATGTATGTATAACCTTTTAACTTTTTAAATGCTACTATATTTTATGCCTACGGTGCACTAAGAATATCATTAAACTTTTGTGGTTCTCGCTTATTTCATATTAATTTTATCGCAATTTTTGTATGAGTTATTCATCGCCATCGAACCAAATACCACATATTTCGATGAGAGTAGAGCAAGGAAGGCCATCGAACTAAGGGGCCACAGTAAAAAGTGTCTTAGAAAAAGCATTAATTAATAACAGTCCTACAAGTGGTCAGATTGACGATTAAATGTTAGAATTACTATAATATATTAGTAAGTATAGAATGAGTAATATGTGCTGAGTAATAGAAATTGTACAAAAAGAAGACCTCTTTTCAATTATTAAAATTAAAAAGTTAACAAAATGTTTATTTCAAAATATTCTGTGTAATAATATAATCTAGCCATATTTAAGGCTAGAGTGAGTGTATCTAGGTATAGGTATAGGAATAACAACGTGGAACTCTTTCATTGTTAGTATAAGCTCCCTATATAATTATTTTCGGCGCCAATTTTAAAATCTTCCAGTAGTGCCACCCTTATTTTACGCCTTTCAATGGGCACTTTTTAATTTAGCGATGGTTCTCCTTACTTCTACACTTAATAATTGAAATAGTCAATATAAAGACACGTGAAGTGAGATTGGCGGGTCAGTAACGCGCGGTGTATTGTATTGTAGACGGGCGGTCCGGCGTGGGGCGCCCCGCGGCCGCCGCAAGACCTCCCGCCCGCCGCGCCCTCTCCCGTGAGTTCATGCTTACATCATACTATTCGATACGACAACAAACTATTTCGGTCATTGACATTGCCTACATTTCTTTTTACAGTCGCTCGTAGGGTCAATGTACGAAATTGTTTCCTTTCGTTAAAGTATGCAATTCAATAAGGAAGAATTTGGTTCAATGAAACGCCACGTTGAATACGGTTTGTTGGCGCTAAAGGTCAATGTACGAAATTCTTCCTCCAAGTGGTCACGTTATAGTACGCGATGCAATAAAGAATTTCGGTCATAAGGTCAAGAAAATAAATATATGAAAAAAATATGATCGAGAATTAGGATTTGGTAAAATTGTATTTTAACAATAATCATTGTGTCTGTGATTGTGTCGCAACTATTAACTCCATATCCATGCTAACATTAACATGCTTGTGTGAATACTGTGTGCAGTTGTCTTTGAAATCAGTATAATATTTTTTTTAGAGAGCATAGGAAATAACTTCGATTATAGACATGTCTTGTTTTTATGAGATTTTAAGTGTAACCCCTGCTTTGAGGAAAAATGCTAAGAACGGAAAGTTTCTATGGCGCCTGTGGGAATTGAAACTACACCTCCAGCTTTTCGGGCTATTGTGCATGGGGAGGTGTGGGCTGTATCCCTACAGCCGCTGTAGAAATTTGCAGTTGTCGCTAAGGTCGATATTCGAAATTGTTTCTAAGCCATACAATTTTCTCCTTGCTTCATTGTGACTATTATTAGTCTTGCAAATTGACTGCGTGTGAGGGTACGCTTTGTGTACCTTCCTGGATATAATTCTTATAACATAGGTCATTGTTTAGTAAGTTTTTAATTAAATACACTCATTATGCACGCTTTTGGAGAGTTTTTAAAAAGATTTGTGCTTTGTTCCTTTTTGTAGTTATTAAATATTCATTTTTGTTTTACAGGGTGCATCAGGAGTCGGGCAAATAAAAAGAGAATTAACCTTTCCTCCGGACTGTGTGGAAGCGACATTACCGTCAACGGAAAAGCGACGGAGGTTTACAAAAGCGGACGTGGCGCCCGTCGACGCGTGGCGTATAATGATGGCGCTCAAATCTGGACTACTCGCCGAGACGTGTTGGGCGTTAGATATACTCAATATACTTTTATTCGATGACAATTGTATAGGATATTTTGGCCTTCAGCATATGCCGGGCCTATTGGACTTACTGTTGGAACACTTCCAAAAGAGTCTCGCGGAAGTATTCGACGCCCCCACGACGGAGAGTGAACCGTGGTACGGGGCGCCGCCGAGCCCCGAGCCCGTAGCGAAAACGAAACGGAAGGTGGAGCCCCCGGACCCCTCCGACAGGGTGCGGCTACTCTCCGGCGAAAACTACACACTCGAGTCGCGGAGGCGCCTGCCCGTCACCGTGAACACCAAACCCGACGACGACCTCTTCGCGCCCGAGGAGTCGGAGTCGGATAACGAGGTGGAGGACATGGCGGAACCCTGGCAGTTCGGCGGCGAGCCGCGGGCGGGCGCGCACGTGGCGCCCGTGTTCCCCGGCGAACGCCCGCCGCTGCCCTTCGTGCGGCTGCTGTCGCCACGCCCCGCGCCGCGCGCGCCCAGCGTCGAGCCGCCGCCCGCGCCCTCCGCCGCGCCAGTGCCGCGCCTTGAGCCCGACGCCGAGCTCGAGCCGGAGCCGGAACCAGAGGCGGACATCGCCGCCGACGCCGACACGGACGTCGACAATCTCGAAGCCGAGCCTATGGAACTGGAGCCCGAGAGGCGGCCGACGCTTCTCATACGAGACCCGGCCGGTGTGTTAAAAAGACGAAGGCTCGAAGATTACGAGGACGAATGTTACACACGCGACGAACCCAGCCTCAATCTCGTCGACGAATCGCGCGACGCGCTCGCCAAGCGGTGCATTGCACTCTCCAATATTCTACGAGGGCTGACGTTCGTGCCCGGAAACGAGGCGGAATTCGCGAGATCGGGAGCGTTCTTGGCGCTCGCGGGCAAACTGCTGCTGCTACACCACGAGCACGCGCCCCGGGCGGCGCGAGCGCGCGCGTACGAGCGGGCGGCGCCCGGCGGCGGCGACGACGCGGAAGCGGACGGCTGCTGCTCGAGCCTGCGCGGCGGCGCCGAGTGGTGGTGGGACACGCTGGCCGTGCTGCGCGAAGACGCGCTCGTCTGCTGCGCCAACATCGCGGGCGGCGTCGAGCTCGGCGGCCAGCCCGAGGCCGTGGCGCGGCCGCTGCTGGATGGGCTGCTGCACTGGGCCGTGTGCGGTGCGGCCGTCGCCGGGGACGCGCCGCCCGCCGCTGCCGCCGGCTCTCCGCTGTCGCCGCGGCGGCTGGCGCTCGAGGCGTTGTGTAAGCTGTGCGTGACCGACGCCAACGTGGACCTGGTGCTGGCGACGCCGCCGCGCGGGCGGCTGGCTGCGCTGTGCGCGGGGCTGGCGCGCGACCTGTGCCGGCCCGAGCGGCCCGTGGTGCGCGAGTTCGCCGTGAACCTGCTGCACTACCTGGCGGGCGCGGGCGGTTGCGCGGCGCGCGAGGTGGCGCTGCACGCGCCGGCCGTGGCGCAGCTGGTGGCGTTCATCGAGCGCGCCGAGCAGACGGCGCTGGGCGTGGCCAACCAGCACGGCGTGGCCACGCTGCGCGACAACCCCGACGCGATGGGCACGTCGCTGGACATGCTGAGGCGCGCGGCGGCCACGCTGCTGCGGCTGGCGGAGCACCCCGAGAACCGCGCGCTGATCCGGCGGCACGAGCGGCGCCTGCTGTCGCTGGTGATGTCCCAGATCTTGGACCAGAAGGTGGCGCACGAGCTGGCGGACGTGCTGTTCCACTGCAGCCGGCGCTCGCCCGACCCGCCGCCCGCGCCCTAGCCGCCCGCCCCCCCGTGTACATATAGCGATCCGGCGCCGGCGCCGCCAACCGCGACTGACTGTTAGCCTGTACGATGTAACATGGTTTTTGTTATTTATGTCCACGATGAAATTTATTTACGAGGTGTCGATGTGCTATAGTCGATTTTTATTGTTCGATCGAGAGACAGATGTATTATAATAACTCGTAATTTTGATTTTTATAATAAAATGGGACTTGAATCTGTTTATTGGTTTTATGATGGAGATTTCATACCGAGTACCTTAGCGCCTTTGTCTATAGAATGAACGATAGTGGAAGTGAGGAGCTAATGTGGGCTATAAGTTTTAAGTAAGTTTAATGTGAATTATTACAATCTATAATATATTGAAATTCAATCTGATTTTATTTTGTTTTTTCTAATTGGCTTTTTGAAATTCCGAATACCTTTTATTCCAATTAACCGGCTTAATAAAGTCAATAACTAAAATTTTTAATTTATCTTTCTGTAATAATAACTTACTAACTTTGAACTTATATTTACAAAAAATAAGACCTAGTAAATACAGAAGTATTTTGACATCACAAAAGCCAGATTACCAAATATTCAAAATTATTATAACAAAATACTCGATTACCAAATATTCAAAATTATTTAACAAAATATTCGTACCTTTAAAAAGTTACAGTAGTTGGCCAAAAAATCCTAAGTTATAGCAGGAAACTTTAAAAAATATTAAGCGCCCTCTTTTAGTACTGAGTATTGACACCCCTTATTAATAACGTAACGTAGATATTCAGCATTTTTTTTTTCAATTGCAAAGTATTTTTTACCATAATTAAGAGCGTTTACACCGAAATTTGATGTTATAGCCCAAAAGCGTACTTTTCAGAGCATGATGATATATCTACAAATACGGATCCTACAAAGATACTGTATAATTTATTATACCGGTACGCATATAATCGTAACGTCTTTGGCACTTTTTAAACAATCATAGTACATTAAACCGGCTCTTGTCTAATCCGGCGCCCCTTGTCATCCGACATGTAATTTCGCAGATTACAAGGCCCTTTTTTGTAAAAAAACGGACTATAGGGACCCCCTATTACTTCCTTATGGGATAAAAAAATTGTATTCTATAATCCGACGAATTCGATAGTTCGACACTGCCCTAAAAATGTTTGTCGGATTACCGGCGGGTCTACTGTAAATGAAATAATAATGGGAAATGTATATTGATTTATTGAATTATTTTTGTAAAATTTAGAAAAGGCTTGAAAATATTTCTAAATTTTACAATTTATAGATGTACCAAGCTTCAAAATGAGTATTTTGTGTGTAAAAGAACAGAAGACAAATTTGAAAAAAAAATCATTTATCTGGTTATATTTCACAGATCCTTTAATGAATTCAAAAAATCCTCTCAATTGTTTAGATGTAGATATTGATTAATTTAAAAAAGTATAACTTATGATATATATAGCATTATATATATTTTTTACAATAGGTTGACATTTGACCACTATCTCACCGGTTGTTAAGTGACGATATAGTCGAAGATGGATCATGCCTACCTAGATACAGCCTATTCACTCTGACCTTAAAGCTATCTAGATTATATTGTCCCGGGAATACATCGGAATTACCGGAAGGAATATACCGGGAATGCAACGAATTCCACTCCATAGCCGTTCAAATTAGAAAAGACGAACCGAATCGCTTCGTGCGGATGGCTGGAATATCTACTACAAAAGGGTGGAATGACCGCCAACGTCTTGTTTCCCGGTGGTAGAATAGGGCTGGTTGAATAAGGTCGTGTAATTCCTTCGCACATACACCGAAATGTATTCTATAGAAGACTGACAAACGAGATACCCTGCGTCGATGTTTAACGTTGGTCAGAGCAGGGCTACTAATAAGTCTCTTAGCTCGTTTTTCCACCGAGTCCAAAGTGGCCAGTTGGTACTTGGCTGATCCATCCTAAAGGTGGCAGCAGTACTCTATGCAAGACCGAACCTGTGCTTGATACGGCTGAAGCAACTGTTCTGCAGTGAAGTACCGTCTGACCTTGGAAAGGATACCAAGCTTTTTTGCTGCAGTCTTAGACTCAATCGCCTCTGTGGGCGAGTGGTGTCTGTGTCCGACAATGACGCGAGAGGTCCTGGGTTCAATTCCTGGGTCGGGCAACTTGCTCTCTATGAGTTTTTCAGTTTTTCTGAAAAACTTAACGTTGCCTGGGATTGGACATGTGCCCGAATGGCGACGGATTTGCCACCCGT